>CM076574.1:275316051-275480239 GCA_034641835.2 Pinus albicaulis
ATTATCGTTTCACTAAATTCAAATATAAACGTTAAAACTTAAAATAATTAAACAATTAGATAATGGCAATCAAAACCAAGAAACTAAAATGGACTCTCCATCCAAGTATGTTAGAGATGTTTAAATGTAATATTTAAAATTTGAAATTTTGACCAAATCAAATTACATAAAAATAAAATTAAATAAAAGATTTAATGTAAACATTTTAACTGTGGCAAAATAAATTAAAAATTAAAATTAAAATAACCGTATAAAAATAAAAATAAAAATGGCTCATGATATTGTCCCATGGTGTTGAAAACCAATGGTATTGACCGATGGTATAAAAATAAAAACAAAAATGGCCCATGATATTGTCCCCATGGTATTCATGTGGAATTTAGCCTATTTAAAGGGTGTAATTAAACCAACATAGATCCATCTTAATTCTGGATCTACCAAGCCTCCAGAGGATCAAATCTCTTGATATGAAAACCTATTTTATAGTGAAACGAGATTTCATCCTGTAGGGTTCTTGGTAGATCCATAGTTAAGATGGATCTATACTATTAAATACCTATCTGACTTATCCATCCAAAGAAAAATTTCCTAATCTAGGCTAATAATAATCTTTTGAGAAAAGTGGGAGCCGAGAAAGTTCCTACTACCTCTTCTTTCTTATATGTTATTCTTTCGTATACCACAAACTTAAGGTATTTCCTTTGCAACATATGGTGCAATTGCTAGTTATGTTTTTTTAATAATAATATTATTATGCATATAGTTCAAATTATATATATATATATATTAAATGTTTTAAGAGTTATTTAGTTTTTTCAGTTATAAAATCTTCTCTTAATATTTTTATTTAATTTTCTATTTTATATTTTTAGTAATAGGAAAAATAATATTACATTAAGTTTAGGAAAACAAAATTCATTGCATTTAGTTATGAATTTAAAATAAAGATTCTATGTTTTGATTGAATTAAATAATTTATGATTTTTTTATTTTATCTTTTCAAATAAAATAAGTTTAGTAGTACTTTTTATTTTTTTTGTAAATTTGGTAGTACTTTTTATTTTTCTCTTTCTGTTCTCTTTTTTTTTTCATCTTTAGTCAAATGTCCAGATACATCATCCTAATCGAGAAACAAACTTCATTATTTTTTTTTTTAATTAATTTTAGTGTTGTTTAGGTTGAGAAATGCATTATAATGAAATAATTTGTTTTATCATATTTATTTTGAGTTAAATTTTCAATTTTTATTATTATAAGATTTTGTTGTTTAGTTGTTATATATATTTAGAGTTAATTTGAAGTTTTATGATTTTCTTTCTTTTGATTTTTTAATAATAGTAATTATTGTGTTAAATTTATATACACAAACTCTATTGTTTATATAACAAAGAATATGATTTACCTAATTAAGCTTTAAATATATTTTAGAAATTTCAAAAGAACAATATACATTTATATTCATTTTATCATAAATATTTTTCATGTGTAAATGAACTTTTTTTAATACCATGGGAAATAAAGTGGTTTATCAATTTGATATGGCACTTTTTAATATTATATTTTTTTTAATTAATCAATTTAATTAAAAGATAAAAATACATATTTATTTTTTATATAATTATGAGTTTTTGATTTTTATATCGTAATAATATAATATAATATTTAAGAGAATTTAAACTCCACCATCCCAATTGGATGGCTATTTACCCTGCTTTTACTTTTTATTTTGAAATTTTAAAATATGCACCCCCATCACTCACTGACATGTACTTCATTTTTTTAAAACGCTAATCTCATGATTATGTAATTCATTTTTTAAAAACGCTAATCCCATGATTGAGATAACAAGTTATAGTTTTATATATATATATATATATATATATATATATATATATATATATATATATATATATATATATATGGATGGGTGGGTATGAGAAAAAGATTTCTATGTATGTGTATCATAAAGAGATATCTATTATATATTAGAGAGATATCTATTACATATATTATAACTTTATATTTGAGATATAAGGAATTCCATATTAAAAGAGAGAAAATAAAGAAATTAGGCACAAGATCCAACTCCAAGATAAACACATATTCCATGGAGGTTATTGTTAGGTAAACTTGATTTGGAAATACCCAATTTTTTTTTGGTTATAGTAGTGGTTTTGGGCACACAATATTTTGTTTTCTAATGGTTTTCTGGTAGTGGATTCCATGTAACGAAGCATTTAAAAGGCTTGAAAGACTTCATTGTAATGGTCCTATATTAGTAGACACAGCCTCGTTTTTCTAGAGTAAACATTGTGTATATTTTGTTTATGTTTTATTTTTGTTGTTGTTTAATTTTTAATAATTCTCTCATTAAATATATTTATCTACTTTTTTTGTATATTTTCTTTATGTGAAGGTTTTGTTGTTGATTAATTTGTAATAATTATCTCATTAAATATTTCTCTAAGGTTAATTTTTTTACATCTAAGACTCTAATATAAATACAAGCCTTAGGCCTTGGATTTTCCTCTCAATTGATGTTTTTTCTTTATAAACATTGTCGATATTGTGTTTATCCTTGATTTTTGTTGTTGGTCAATTTTTAATCATTTTCTGGTTAAATATATGCCTATGGTTGATATTTTTATAATTAGAGAATCTAAGCTAAACAAAAGTTATGCACTCACTAAGAAGACTCGGTCATTGGCCATGCTACAAAAATAGTGTTTATCTTAATTCAGATCATGCAATCGCACACCCTCCACCTTGTCCTAAAGACGAGAAGTCATGAGCTAGCTATGGATATATGTATGGTTTATATAAAATTTAATGAGATAGAGTAATTATATAGAAGAGTCTCTTAGTAAAATAATAATATTAATAGTAACATTAAAAAAAAAAAATGTTTGAATTTTAGAGTTTTCATGTAATTTTTATTAGTGCTAGTATGTTTATGAAAATCTCAATTTACATAAAATGGTTCTATTTAGTAGCAGAAAATGGAGATATCAAAAGAAAAATTATTGTGGATCTTTTCTCTTCCATAAAATCATAAGTGAATCTGAACATGACAATGTTTGAGCTTTTCAAATTCTAGAATGATGGCTTCAAACATCCATCCTTACTTGTGAAACAATCAATAATTTCTTCAAGATATATACCTTATATATAAATTGTTACTTAAGTTATACATGTATACCATGCGATGGACCTCTTTTGTATCCATTCAAATCCTCCTCAACGTGAATGTTACTATTTTATATTTTAAATTTCTTTTCAACTTGATCTATAAATATTTTAAATATAAATTAGTAAAACTAATACTCATAAAAATATATATATTAATTATATATCACATTATATATACATTAAAAATAAAATAATTTCATTTCTAAAGTTTTTAGTTCTTTGAGTTCTTTTAGGAATAAAGAATATATCAAAAGTAAATATGGGAAATATATCTCAATATTTATATATAAATTTTGTTTGATAACTCCAAATAAGTTGATCACACGTAAGGGAAATCCTCTTCTGAGCAAAGCAAGGATAAAATGAAACATAATGATGTTTCTGCAAATATGTAAGTCTTTACAGGGTCGGAAGAGGAAAGTAGGGACTTATAATCTACTCCAGTAATAAATATTGTTACGTAACTAGATTATAAGTTCTTACTGTCCTCTTCCCACCACATAAGAAATTCATATATTTACATACACTTCATTACTTTTCATTCATTCTATTTGTGGTTTGAAATTATTTGTTTTTTAGGTGTTAAATATTTTTTGAAGTTATCAATCTCTTTTTATCTATATACATAAACGAAATATTTATTTTTCATAGTATTTATGACTAATAACCATAAATGCACTTGATGGAAATGATTTAGAAATCAATTTTAAAATAACTTTTAAAAGGAAAACGGTGAAAGTCTTGAATATTTTCTAGCGAATATGTTGAACATGTTTATTTAGAAAAATATAAGTGTTGAAAATGAAGTTGTTTTACTTCCAAAGTTATAGATTGGTTCATTTGACGATTATTTTCATGTGATATTTTTTATTTGCTAATATCCCATGAAGCCTCTATGTCCTAAAAGAAAATATTTTGATAATTGGCATGAGAGGTGCTCTACAACCTAATATATGTTACACGTTAGATGTTAGATGTAAATAGTTTTTAAATTCAATTTTTTTTTATTAATAAAAAAATTAAGAAAAGTTTTTTAGATAAAAGATATAATATAAATGACATTAGAATATATAAAGTATAAGTAGTAATTATAAATTAAATATATTTTACCATATAGATTAAAATAATGGTACTGTAACTATGTTTAAATTGAATTAATAACAAAATAAAAATTGAATATTTACCATATAACATGAGTCATAATCATGAAGATTCACCTCAATTTACCATGGATATTATTAACTTCTAAATAAGCTTCCTTACAATACCATGGGCCAATGTAATGGATTATAAATACGAAAAACCCTAAAAACATAAATTAGAGGGTCATTATGTGGATAATCTAGAAAACAATCTAGAATCAAGATGAATCAAAGAAGCCTAACACATTTCAAATAAAAAAAAAATTAAAATAAATATATTATTTTAGTCTAATTTTATAAAAAATATTTAACCTATAATTTAATGCTCACAATAAACATACAATTTATTAATATTATTACACATGGATATTCACCCACATTTTACTATGAATGGAAAACACCATGGATTATCAATACGACTTTCCCAAAAACTATAACTAATTTCAGAATTAAACTATTTTATAAGTATTTTATTTTAATTGTATTTTATAACATTTCTTAAATTAAATCTAAAAGAAAATTTTATTTTATAAGTATTATTTTATAAGTATTTTATTTTAATTATTGTAACCACTATCTTAGTTGTTGAAAAATTGTTAGGCTGTTGTTAAGATTTGTTAAACATTATTGTTATTTGTTACAAACAGAATATTTGAACATAAATTAATTTTGGTATTGGAATAAAAGATTACTTGTGAAATTAGTTTCATAAGTAAAGACTGATGGTAAAAGTAAATTCAAGATCTGGAGTTAGTTGAACAGAAAAAAAGTTCAACAGTTATCCAAAGAAACCCTGGAATAAATAAGAGATTTCAAGGAGTTTTGGGGGTTCTGTTGGAGAGTTGAGAAAGGAATTGTCATCCTGAGAAGTAAATCCATGAAGGGAAAAACTTACAGAGGAGACTGTTCCACTGGAATTGGAGAATTGGAACAGACTGTCGTGAGATTCTCTTCCAAATTTCTGTTTTCGACGTAGACTCAGACTTGGAGCACAAGGGAGAGTTGGAGGATGTAATTGCCTCACTTGCAGAAGGGTGACAATCAAATTATCAATCAGAATAAAGTACAGATGAGTGGAATTCTGTTTTTATGATAGTAGTATAATATGTTTCTTTTTTCTAAATTATAGATAAGAGAACTGAGAAGATGCAATGATTGAATGATTTTATATGTTTGAAATTTTTACAGACAGGAAAGAAAATCTTAGAAAATCTATGCAAAGTAGGAAATATTTATTTTCTGTACTCTACATATGTAACTAACATTAAAGAAAAATATATAGAGTACAGTAAGGAGTAAGTTACATTCTATCAAGATTAACTAAAGGATTGTTAGCCAAGCTTCTGTGACCAGATTCTGGGCTGGTCGTCCTTCAAATCCTATGATATTACATTGACAAACCATGGTCCGGTCACGAATCAGAGTTAATAAATCTAGCACACCTGAGTTAAAATGAAGAGACTAAGATGCTAGCACACTTATGTTTGTTAGGGTTCTTCATGTAAGTAACTAGAAATACCAACAAAATAATGTAAAGTTCACAACCCTCATTAGCTAAAATCGAACAGAAAAGAACAAACCCTCTGTGAGGGAACGAATAGAGAAACTATAACGCATGCATCAACAGTGAGGTGTAAGAGACAGTATAAGTAAAAGAAGAGAGTTAAACATAGATTGCAAGTGTAAAAGCTTTCAAGCTATCCAAATATTTCATACACTGTAGCAGTACAACTAAAAATATAACTTCATGCATGTTCAATAGAGACTATATATATATATGACAAGAAAAAAGTATCGGAAAATTGTTTATATATATTTACTATTGTCAAATCGAAACTCCTGACATAGGTCTTCATATGCATTTATCAATACAGTATTGTAAACCATTGGTGCGGATATGAAATCTAGAGTCATATTATACAAATAATAGTGGAAAATAAATTCATAGTTGATGTTCACCCGAGACATAGAATCAAAAACACGTTTATACAGAATAAAGACCTGTGGCCGTAACATAAATCCTTCCAACTAAAACCCTGAGGAAATTATTTTAGCTCGAAGGCCAAAATTATCACCAGCCACCTATGGCCAAGGGTTTGAACCCGAAAGCTCAGATAGGGGTACCTGTTAGAGTGTTGGAGTGCCGGTTAGCTACTCTAAAACTGAATGGCTCCATGCAATCCTCAAAAATTGACAATCTATTTTGCTTGGGTAATGAAAATCTATTACCTGCTAAAGTAAAGAAACTAAGTTAGTTAAAGAGATTGAATTAATGAAATAAACTCTACTACTCTATTTAACCGAGTTATTAAACCAGAAACAGTGAAATAGGGAAGAAAACCGGAATGCTTCTGAGCGATACCTGTCGGCTATGCCGGATAGAGAACACATGTCGAAAACTGGAAACTTCAATGAGCCAATGTACAAACAGGATAAAGAAAATAGAATATAAGTATTTAACATAGGTAATAAACCCGAAACTAAACACATAGAAAGGAAGTAAGGGTTGCAGGTAATCAAAAGATAAAAACGAACCATTTCATTCCTATACAGGCAGCTTACAGGGTTTACTAGTCAACAAGGGACGCGAATCTTTCACCGAGGCGCCAGGCCGCCACAGAACAAGTGCTATGAAGCCTAGAAACCGGATGAAGAAACACTGATACAACAGAGCCGACTCCTAGAACTTTCGTTCGAAAGAATGCGAATGAAAAACAATTACAACACTGAAGTCATTAGCTCAACCCTAATGAGTTTACACAGTCAGATCTAATCCAAGATCAACGGTGGATAGAAAGCCAGATGTCAATCCAAATCAAGTCAAGTGCATGCCAGCTGCCCAAATAATCAAAATAAATATACGTAGCAGTACCATAGTAACTCTATAAGTTAAGCGAATTGAATACAAATTATGTTGCAGAGTTATTGGATATGGCACGAAATATGATGTCAAATTAAATAAGAATTATATGATTGATACCATGGCATATGGTCTATGGATGCAATGCCTATATATCATGTATAAACATAAGTTTTAACCAAAGAGCCAATGTGTGCATAGATATATCTTAGTTCCGCATTATGTAAGCAATGTCTTTTTATGCACAATGATTAGAAGGGTTGCAATTATGAACTAAATTCTTTTAAACAAAGGACTAATGCTCATTATATTATGGTAATACTATGACAGGTATAACTTAGATGTATGGTAGATAGTAATTTTTTTTTTACTGTTGTCATTTGTGTTATATGGGTGAATGTTACAAGTGGTATCAGAGCAGCGTTACAACGTTGGGGCCCTATGGGTCAACTAACATTAAATTTTGTGTTACTAATGCACCCAGATGGAAAGGTTAACAGGACAAATGGGTAGGATATCCTTACAACTGCCACCTCGAAATGTTGGGGAGACCCAACCCCAACAGGAAAGGAATCCCGAAATGTGGGTTCAATTGGGGGTGGAACAACATCAACAGGCTAGCAAGTTGTTAGAAGAACAACATCATCAAACCAGCATTTTGCTAACAATGGCGCAAAAATTGCAAGAAGAAATGGAAAGAGTACGAAATGATAATGCAAGTTTGATGCAGGAGCAGGAGAGAATTTTGAAGAGTCTCTCAGATAAACAAAACCAAACAATCGAGAAGCCTAGTACTAATAGAGAATCTTAGTAAGGAAATGAACAGAAAACATGAGATTATGATACAGGCCGAAAATAAAGAAGTCCGTCTCAGCGAAGTAATCAAAATAAAAATTTTAATGAAGCCGATTCTGATAATGGAACAAAACAGAAGGAAAGTAAAAAGCAGAAGATAGAGCTGCAAGGTGAATTTAGAAAGATAAAGCCACCCACATTTGATGGAGTGGAAGAAGAGGTAGCGGAGGCGTGGTTGATTAATATGAACAATTATTTTCAATTATATGATTATAACAGTAATCTTAAGGCCCGGTTAGCTATTTACCAGTTAAGAGAGAAAGCCACCTTGTGGCGGGAAGAAGTGAAGAAAGTTCGCAGAATAGAAGATCAAGATGTAACATGGGATAAGTTTCAACAGTATTTTAAAGATAAGTACTTGACAAAGCGCTTTTATGATGAAAAAGATCGAGAATTCCATGATTTGAAACTCGAACAACTGACTATGGACGATTTTATCACTAAGTTTACTTCTTTACTACATTACGTACCTTACTTAAGGGATGAGAAAGCTAAAGTACAAAGGTTTCTGAGCAGCTTACCCACTCACATGAAGGAATGCATAGAATTTGTAAATCCCGAAACAATGGATGAGGCCATTAGAAAGGCTAGAATGTGCTATCAGCAAGCTAAAGCCAAGATAGATCAAGGAAAAGGATGGCAGCCAAGGAAATAAAACAAGAATAGTACTGGTTTTAAAAGAGGAAAAACTAGTAATTTTAAAAGCAAAACAAAGAGCTCAGTCAGTAGGCAGTTTGGTAAGAACCATTAGAGAGTAAGGTGGTCGGTAGAAGATAAAACCGTTGAAGCTTATAGTAAACTGGAGCAACCTCAAAACCAGAAGCCACCTTTACAATGCTGGGTTTGTGGAGAGGCACACTATTATCGAAACTGCCCACAGTGGGGTAGAAATGAAGCAGTAACCAATCTGTATGAAGCCTCAATAGTGGGAGATGTTGCTCGAAACATACCCAGAATTAATGCAACATTGGAGGATCGACAAGCTAATTACCAACCTACCATGATTGAACTAGAAGGTAAACTATTATCTCAAACTATTTCTATTTTGGTAGATCCAGGAGCAATTTTAAGCTATATAAGTCCTAAATTAGTAGATATCTGTAAATTACAAAGTCAAAAATTTAGGAAATCATGGTTAGTCCAGTTGGCTACTGGAGCCATGAGAAACGTTAGCGCAAAAATACCAAATTGAGCACTACAAATCGATGGAAAACAACTAACTGTGGATTTGAATATTTTTCCCTTGGGATATTATGATGTGCTGCTTAGTATGGATTGGTTGGAAAAGCATTGGACTCTAGTATATTGAAAAGAGAAGATTATCTACTACAGAAATCAGGATGGCACCCATCATGAAATTCACGGAATAAAGAAACCGATACAGTTGCGCCCAATTACAGCCTCCCAAATGGGTAAATGCATGAGGAAGGGATGTCAACTGTATGCTATACAAGTGGGTTTTTCTGATTCTAAAGAAAAAGCTCCTATGCTGGAAAATATACCTATAGTGCATGAATTCAAGGATGTATTTCCAGAAGAGATACCAGGTTTTCCACCTAGAAGGGATATAGACTTTACAATTGAATTGCTGCCAGGAACGTCACCGATTTCAAGAGCACGTTATCGAATGAGTGTGCCAGAATTAACCGAGTTAAAAATGCAACTTCAAGAATTATTGGACAAGGTATATATATGACCAAGCATATCTCCTTGGGGAGCGCCTGTGTTATTTGTTAAAAAGAAGGACGGAGCCATGCGAATGTGCCTGGATTACCGTCAGTTAAACAAATCGATCGTCAAGAAAAGATATCCCATACCACGAATTGATGATCTGTTTGACCATGTAAGAGGAGCTACTGTATTCTCAAAATTTGATTTGAGATTAGGTTATCACCAAATCCGGATCAAAGATGAAGATATACATAAAACTTCTTTTCGCACAAGGTATGGTCACTATGAATTCGTGATGCTACTTTTCGGGCTAACTAATGCACCAACCACTTTTATGAGACTGATGCATAGTATCTTTCACCCTTATTTGGATAAATTTGTGCTAATATTCATTGACGAAATTATGGTCTACTCTAAGAATGCGGAAGAACAGAAGGAGCATTTGCGAATGGTACTAGAGATGTTAAGAAAACATCAGTTATATGCGAAATTTAGTAAATGTGATTTATTCAAGGAAGAAATACAATATCTTGGACATGTGATATCTGAAAAAGGTATAGCAGTGGACCCAGAGAAAATCAGAACTATCATGGAATGGAAGGTGCCACAAAATGTGGTAGATATATGATCATTTATGGGACTCGTTGGTTATTACCGGCGATTTATTAAAGGATTTTCAAAGATTGCCTTTCCTATTACCTCTCTACAAAAGAAGGGAAAAGTTTTTAAATGGACAAAAGAATGTCAAGAAAGCTTTGGAAAGCTGAAGCAATTATTGACATCAGCACCAGTGTTAAGTGTAGCTGATCCGAATAAGGAATTCGAGGTTTGCACGGATGCATGTAAGGAGGGTGTTGGGGCAATTTTATCACAAGGAGGAAAAGTGATTGCATATGAATCTTGTAAGTTAAAATATCATGAGCAACGATATTCAGCCTATGATTTAGAGCTTACTGCGGTGGTGCATGCCTTCCGGGTGTGGAGGCACTACTTACTTGGGAAAAGATTTGTGTTGAAGACAGATCATAGCAATTTAACCAGCTATTTCAAACAATATAATTTAAACTCCCGATAAGAAAGGTGGAATGCCTTCTTGATTGAGTTTGACATTGAAATGCAGCATGTAAAAGGAAAGGGAAACAGGGTTGCGGATTCATTAAGCAAAAAGTTGCATAACATCTATGAATTATATGTTAACCAAGTTGAATGCAGATTCCTAGATCAAATCAGAAAAGAAGCAGGAAAAGATCCTGATTATGAATTTTTGTGGTAGCAAGCATAGGAATCTAAAGAACAAGTAAGGTTGGGAGATTATGAACTCAACCAGGATGGATTGATGGTTTTCTAGAAAAGAATAGTCATCCCAAATAGAATGGAGTTGAAGACTCTAATATTGGATGAATATCATAGAAGCAATTATGCAGGGAATCCTGGATACCAAAAGATGTTGACAACAATAAGAAAGGATTATTGTTGGCTGGGTATGAGAAAATATATAGCAACCTATCTAAACAAGTGTCTAGAGTGCCAGCAAGTGAAAGTAGAACATCGGCATCCAGCTAGGTTAATGCAGCCTATACCAATTCCAGAATGGAAATGGGAAGTGATTTCATTGGATTTCATCACTGGACTACCAAGATCAAAAAGAAGTAATGACTCTATAATGGTTGTAGTGGACCAATTGAGTAAATTGACACACTTCATACCAGTTCAGTCCACCTATAAGATAATATAGATAGCAGATTTATTTATGCGGGAAATTTTCAGATTGCACGGCATTCCCAAGACTGTTATTTCATATAGGGATGTAAAATTTACATCAGCTTTTTGGAAAGCACTGTTTACGGGTTTAGGGACTCAAGTTAATACAACACTGCGTATTATCCACAAACGGACAGGAAAACAGAACGAGGAAATGAAGTGCTGGAAGACATGTTGAGAATGTATGTTATGTAGCAACTGACTAAGCGGGAAGAATATTTACACTTAGTAGAATTCGCATATAATAACAGTTATCAAGAATCGTTAAAAATGAATCCGTTTGAATCCCTATACGGGTGAAAGTGCAGAACTCCTATCAATTGGAGTAGTCCCGAGACCAAGCTCATGTTGGGACCAGACATGTTAGCCGAAATGGAATTAGAAGTGAAGAAAATCAGACAAAATTTAAAAGCAACCCAAGACAGGCAAAAAGTGTACGTAGATAAAAAGAGATCATATCGTGAATATGAAGTGGGAGATCACATGTATGTGATAATTAAGCTAAAGAAGAGTACGATGAGATGGGCATCTTGTGCAAGGAAATCTCCCAGGTTTTGTGGCCCTTTCCAAATACTGGAAAGAGTAGGGCCTGTGGCATATCGCTTGGCCCTTCCCAGCCATATCCAGGTGCATAATGTTTTTCATGTATCGTTACTAAAATGATATATTCATGATTCAAGACATATAATCCATTGGCAGCACATTTAGGTAGAGGGTAAACACAATAGTTAATATATTATATGTTAAAGACTTATGTAAACTAATACAAAGTCTATTGTGTGCAGGTAGAACCGGACGGAGAATTTCTGGTCGAGTCCCACAGTATAATCGACCGGAGGGAAATCATGCTCCGGAAATGAGCCATCGCCCAGGTTAAAGTGCAATGGAAGCACTTTGGCCCAGAAGAGGCCACCTGGGAGGATGAAATTTTTGTGTCGGAAGCATATCCTAAACTTTTTGCTGATATGGAGTAAGCACACCGGGGACGGTGTTCTCTTTCAGAGGGGGAAAACTGTAACCATTGTCTTAGTTGTTGACAAATTGTTAGGCTGTTGTTAAGAGTTGTTAAACATTATTGTTATTTGTTACAAACATAATATTTGAACATAAATTAATTTTGGTATTGGAATAAAAGATCACTTGTGAGATTAGTTTCATAAGTAAAGACTGATGGTAAAAGTAAATTCAAGATCTGGAGTTAGTTGAAAAGAAAAACAGTTCAACAGTTATCCAAAGAAACCCTGGAATAAATAAGAGATTTTAGGGAGTTTTGGGGGTTCTGTTGGAGAGCAGAGAAATGAATTGTCATCGTGAGAAGTAAATCCCTTGAGGGAAAAACTTACAGAGGAGACTGTTCCACTAGAATTGGAGAATTGGATCAGATTGTCCCGAGATTCTCTTCCATATTTTTGTTTTCAACGTAGACTCAGACTTGGACCATGGGGGGGAGTTGGAGGACGTAATCGCCTCACTCACGAAAGGGAGGCAATCAAATTATCAGTCAGAATTAAGTACAGATGAGTGGAATTCTGTTTTTCTGATAGTAGTATAATATGTTTCTTTTTTCTAAATTATAGATAAGAGAACTGAGAATATGAAATGATTGAATGATTTTATATGTTTGAAATTTTTACAGACAGGAAAGAAAATCTCAGAAAAGTTATGCAAAGTAGGAAATATTTATTTTTTGTACTCTACATATGTAACTAACATTAAAGAAAAATATATAGAGTACAGTAAGGATTAAGTTACATTCTATCAAGACTAACTGAAGGACTGTTAGCCAAGCTTCTGTGACCAGAATCTGGGTTGGTCATCCTTCAAATCGTATGATATTACAATGACAAACCGTGGTCCGGTCACGAATCAGAGTTAATAAATATAGAATACCTGAGTTAAAATGAAGAGACTAAGATGCTAGCAAACTTATGTTTGTTAGGGTTCTTCATGTAAGTAACTAGAAATACCAACAGAATAATGTAAAGTTCACAACCCTCATTAGCTAAATTCAAATAGAAAAGAACAAACCCTCTATGAGGGAACAAATGGAGAAACTATAACGCATGCATCAACAGTGAGGTGTAAGAGACAGTATAAGTAAAAGAAGAGAGTTAAACAGAGATTGCAAGTGTAAAATCTTTCAAGATATCCAAATATTTCATACACCGTAGCAGTAGAACCAAAAATATAACTTCATGCATGTTTAGTAGAGACTATATATATATATATATGACGAGAAACAGGTATCGGCAAACTATTTATATATATTTACTATTGTCAAATCGAAACTCTTGACATATGTCTTCATATGCATTTATCAATACAATATTGTAAACCATTGGTGTGGATATGAAATCCATAGTCATATTATACAAATAATAGTGGAAAATAAATTCATAGTTGCTGTTCACCCGAGAAAGAGAATCAAAAATAAGTTTATAAAGAAGAAAGGCCTGTGGCTGTAACATAAATCCTTCCAACTAAAAACCTGAGGAAATTATTTTAGCTCGAAGGCCAAAATTATCACTAGCCGCCTATGGCCAAGGGTTTAAATCGTAAATCTCAGACAGGGGTACCTGTTAGAGTGTTGGAGTGCCAGTTAGCTACTCTGAAACTGAATGGCTCAATGCAATCCTCAAAACTTGACAATCTATTTTGCTTGGGTAATGAAAATCTATTACCTGCCAAAGTAAAGAAACTAAATTATTTAAAGAGATTGAATTAATGAAATAAACTCTACTACTCTATTTAACCGAGTTATTAAACCAAAAACAGTGAAATAAGGAAGAAAACCGGAATGCTTCTGAGCGATACCTGTCGGCTATGCCGGATAGAGAACGCATGCCGAAAACTGGAAACTTCAATGAGCCAATGTACAAACAGGATAAACAAAATAGAATATAATTATTTAACATAGGTAATAAACCCGAAACTAAACACATAGCAAGGAAGTAAGGGTTGCAAGTAATCAAAAGATACAAATGAACCACTTCATTCTTTTATAGGCAGCTTAGAGGGTTTACCAGTCAACAAGGGACACGAAGCTTTCACCGAGGCGTCGGGCCACCACATAAAAAGTGCCATGAAGCCTAGAAACTAGATGGGAGAAACCCTAATACAGCAGAGCCGACTCCCAGAACTTTCGTTTGAAGGAATGCGAATGAAAAACAGTTACAACACTGAAGTCATTAGCTCAACCCTAATGAGTTAACACCGTCGCATCTAATCCAAGATCAATGGTGGATAGGAAGCCAGATGTCAATCCAAATCAATTCATGTGTGTGCCAACTGCCCAAAGAATCGAAATAAATATACATAGCAGTACCATAGTACCTCTATAAGTGAAGCGAATTGAATACAAATTATGCTGCCGAGTTATTGGATATGGCACGAAATATGATGCCAAATTAAATAAGTATTATATGATTGATACCATGGCATATGGTCTATGGATTCAATGCATGTATGTCATGTATAAACATAAGTTTTAACCAAAGAGCCAATGCGTGCATAGATATATCTTAGTTCCGCATTATGTGAACAATGTTTTTTTATAAACAATGATTAGAAGGGTTGCAATTATGAACTGAATTCTTTTAAACAAAGGACTAATGCTTAGTAGATTATGGTAATACTATGACAAGTATAACTTAGATGTATGGTAGATAGTAAAAAAAATTTTACTGTTGTCATTTGTGTAATATGGGTGAATGTTACAAGTGGTATTAGAGCAACGTTACAACGTTGGGGCCCTATGGGTCAACTAATGTTAAATTGTGTGTTACTAATGTACCCAGATGGAAAGGTTAACAGGACAAATGTGTAGGATACCCTTACAACAACAACCTCAAAATGCTGGGGAGACCCAACCCCAACAGGAAAGGAATCTCGAAATGTGGGTTCAGTTGGGGGTGGAACAACATCAACAGGCTAGCAGGCTTTTAGAAGAACAAAAGTATCAAACCAGCATTTTGCTAACAATGGTGAAAAAACTGTAAGAAGAAATGGAAAGAGTACGAAATGATAATGCAAGGTTGATGCAGGAGCAGGGGAGAATTTTGAATAGTCTCTTAGATAAGCAAAACCAAACAATCGAGAAGACTAGTACTGATAGAGAATATTAGGAAGGAAATGAATAGAAAACGGGAGATCATGATACAGGACGAAGAGAAAGAAGTCCATCCCAACGAAGTAATCAAAATAAAATTTTTAATTAAGCCGAATATGATAATGGAACAAAACAGAAGGAAAATAAAAAGCAGAAGATACTGTTGCAAGGTGAATTTAGAAAGATAAAGCCGCCCACATTTGATGGAGTGGAAGAAGAGGTAGCGGAGGTGTGGTTGATTAATATGACCAAGTATTTTCAAGTATATTATTATAATAACAGTCTCAAGGCCCGGTTAGCTATTTACCAGTTAAGAGAGAAATCCACCTTGTGGTGGGAAGAAGTGAAGAACGTTCGCGGAATAGAAGATCAAGATGTAACGTGGGATAAGTTTCAACAATATTTTAAAGATAAGTACTTGACAAAGAGCTTTTATGATGAAAAATCTTGCGAATTCCACGATTTGAAACTCGGACAACTGACTATGGACGAGTTTATCACTAAGTTTACTTATTTACTATGTTACGTACCTTACTTAAGGGATGAGAAAGCTAAATTAAAAAGGTATCTGAGTAGCTTACCCACTCACATGAAGGAGTGCATAGAATTTCTAAATCCAAAAACAATGGATGAGGCCATTAGAAAGGCCAGAATGTGCTATCAGCAAGATAAAGCCAAGACAGATCAAGGAAAAGGATGGCAGCCAGGGAAAGAAAACAAGAATAGTGCTGGTTTTAAAAGAGGAAAAACCATTGATTTTAAAAGCACAGCAAAGATCTCAGTCAGTAGGCAGTTTTGTAAGAACCATCAGAGAGTAAGGTGGCCGGAAGAAGATAAAACCATTGAAGCTTCTAGTAAACCGGAGCAACCTCAAAACCAGAAGCCACCTTTATAATGTTGGGGTTGTGAAGAGGCACACTATTATCGAAACTACCCACAACGGGGTAGAAATGAAGCGGTAGCCAATATGCAGGAAGCCTCAACAGTGGGAGATGTTGCTCGAAACATACCCAGAATTAATGTAGCATTGGAGGATCAACAAGCTGATTACCAACCTACCATGATTGAACTAGAAGGTAAACTGTTATCTCAAACTGTTTCTGTTTTGGTAGATCCGAGAGCAAGTTTAAGCTATATAAGTCCTAAATTAGTAGAGATATGTAAATTACAAAGTCAAAAATTTAGGAAATCATGGTTAGTCCAGTTGGCTACTGGAGCTAAGAGAAAATTTAGCGCCAAAATACCAAATTGTGCACTACAAATCGATGGACAACAACTAACTGTGGATTTGAATATTTTTCCCTTGGGATCTTATGATGTGCTGCTTGGTATGGATTGGTTGGAAAAGAATTGGACTCTAGTAGATTGCAAAGAGAAGATTATCTACTACAAAAATCAGGATGGCACCCATCAGTAAATTCAAGGAATAAAGAAACTGGTACAGTTGTGCCCAATTACAGCCTCCGAAATGGGTAAATGCATGAGGAAGGGATGTCAACTGTATTCTATACAAGTGGGTTTTTCTGATTCTAAAGAAAAAGATCCTATGCTGGAAAATATACCTATAGTGCAGTAATTAAAGGATGTATTTCCAGAAGAAATACCAGGTTTTCCACCTAGAAGGGATATAGACTTTACAATTGAATTTCTACCAGGAACGTCACTGATTTCAAGAGCACCCTATCGAATGAGTGTGCCAGAATTAACCGAGTTAAAAATGCAGCTTCAAGAATTATTGGACAGGGGATATATACGACCAAGCGTATCTCCTTGGGGAGTGCCTGTGTTATTTGTTAAAAAGAAGGACGGAACCATGCGAATGTGCCTGGATTACCGTCAGTTAAACAAATTGATCGTCAAGAACAAATATCCCTTGCCACGAATTGATGATCTGTTTGACCAAGTAAGAGGAGCTACTGTATTCTCAAAATTTGATTTGAGATCAGGTTATCACCAAATCCGGATCAAAGATGAAGATATATATACAATTTATTTTCACACAAGGTATGGTCACTATGAATTCGTGGTGCTACCTTTCGAGCTGACTAATGCACCAGCCACTTTTATGAGACTGATGCATAGTATCTTTCACCCTTATTTGGATAACTTTGTGCTAATATTCATTAACGACATTCTGGTCTACTTTAAGAATGCGGAGGAACACAAGGAGCATTTGCGAATGGTACTAGAGATGTTAAAAAAACATCAGTTATATGCGAAATTTAGTAAATGTGATTTCTTCAAGGAAGAAATACAATATCTTGGACATGTGATATCTACAAAAGGTAAAGCAGTGGACCTAGAGAAAAGCAAAACTATCATGGAATGGAAGGTGCCACAAAATTTGGCAGATATACGATCATTTATGGGACTCGCTGGTTATTACCGACGATTTATTAAAGGATTTTCAAATATTTCCTTTCCTATTACCTCTCTACAAAGGAAGGGAAAAGTTTTTAAATGGACAAAAGAATGTCAGGATAGCTTTGAAAAGCTGGAGCAATTATTAACATCAACACCAGTGTTAAGTGTAGCTGATCCGAATAAGGAATTCAAGGTTTGCACAGATGCATGTAAGGAGGGTGTTGGGGCAATTTTATCACAAGGAGGAAAAGTGATTTCATATGAATCTCGTAATTTAAAATATCACGAGCAACGATATTCAGCTTATGATTTAGAGCTGACTGCAGTGGTGCATGCCCTCCGGGTGTGGAGACACTACTTACTTGGGAAAAGATTTGTGTTGAAGAAAGATCATAGCAGTTTAACCAGCTATTTCAAACAAGATGATTTAAACTCCTGACAAGCAAGGTGGACTTCCTTCTTGAGCGAGTTTGACATTGACATGTAGCATGTAAAAGGAAAGGAAAACAGGGTTGCGGATGCATTAAGCAGAAAGCTGCATAACATCTATGAATTATATGTTAACCAAGTTGAATGCAGATTCCTAGATCAAATCAGAAAAGAAGCAGGAAAAGATCATGAATATGAATTTTTGTGGCAGCAAGCACGGGAATCTAAAGAACAAGGAAGGTTGGGAGATTATGAACTCAACCAGGATGGATTGCTGGTTTTCAAGAAAAGAATAGTCATCCCAAATAGAATGGATTTGAAGACTCTAATATTGGATGAATATCATAGATGGAATTATGCAGGGCATCCTAGATACCAAAATATGTTGATAGCAATAATAAAGGATTACTGTTGGCCGGGTATGAGAAAAGATATAGAAACCTATCTAAAAAAGTGTCTAGAGTCCCAGCAAGTGAAAGTAGAACACCGACATCCGGCTGGGTTAATGCAACCTATACAAATTCCAGAATGGAAATGGGAAGTAATTTCATTGGATTTCATCACTGGACTACCAAGATAAAAAAGAAGTAATGACTCTATAATGGTAGTAGTGGACCGACTGAGTAAATCGGCACACTTCGTACAAGTTCATTCCACCTATAAGATAATATAGATAGCATATTTATTTATGCGGGAAATTTTCAGACTGCACGGCATTCCCAAGGCTATTATTTCAGATAGGGATGTAAAATTTACATCAGATTTTTGGAAAGCACTGTTTACGGGTTTAGGGACTCAAGTTAATTTCAACACTGCGTATCATTCACAAATAGACGGGAAAACAGAATGAGTAAATCAAGTGCTGGAAGACACGTTGAGAATGTATGTTATGCAGCAACCGACTAAGTGGGAAGAATATTTACACTTAGTATAATTCGCATATAATAACGGTTATCAAGAATTGTAAAAAATGAGTCCGTTTGAAGTCCGAAATGGGCGACAGTGCAGAAATCCTATCAATTGGAGTAGTATCGAGACCAAGCTCATGCTGGGACCAGACATGTTAGCCGAAATGGAATTAGAAGTGAAGAAAATCAGACAAAATTTAAAATCAGCCCAAGACAGGCAAAAAGTGTACGCAGATAAAAAGAGATCATATCGTGAGTATGAAGTGGGAGATCACGTGTATGTGAGAATTAAGCCAAAGAAGACTACGATAAGATGGGCATCTTGTGCAAAGCTAGCTCCCAGGTTTTTTGGCCCTTTCCAAATACTGGAAAGAGTAGGGCCTGTGGTGTATCACTTGGCCCTTCCCAGCCATATCTGGGTGCATAATGTTTTTCATGTATCATTACTAAAACAATATATTCATGATTCAAGACATATAATCCATTGGCAGAACATTCAGGTAGAGGGTAAACACAATAGTTAAAATATTATATGTTAAAGACTTATGTAAACTGATACAAGGTCTATTATGTGCAGGTAGAACCAGACGAAGAATTTCTGGTTGAGCCCCAGAGTATAATCGACTGGAGGGAAATCATGCTCCGGAAACGAGCCATCACCCAGGTTAAAGTACAATGGAAGCACTTTGGCCCGGAAGAGGCCACCTAGGAGGACGAAAGTTTTGTGCGGGAAGCATATCCTGAACTTTTTGCTGATATGGAGTAAGATCACCGGGGACGGTGTTCTGTTTCAGTGGGGGAAAACTGTAACCACTGTCTTAGTTGTTGATAAATCATTAGTCTTTTGTTAAGAGTTGTTAAACATTATTGTTATTTGTTACAAACAGAATATTTGAACATAAATTAATTTTGGTATTGGAATAAAATATTACTTGTGAAATTAGTTTCATAAGTAAAGACTGATGGTAAAAGTAAATTAAAGAGCTGGAATTAGTTGAAAAGAAAAATAGCTCAACAGTTATCCAAAGAAACCCTGGAATAAATAAGAGATTTTAGGGAGTTTTGGGGGTTCTATTGGAGAGCTAAGAAAGGAATTGTCATCCTCAGAAGATAAAAAATTACAGAGGAGACTGTTCCACTGGAATTGGAGAATTGGACCGGACTGTCCCAAGATTCTCTTCCAGATTTTTGTATTCAACGTAGACTCAGGCCTAGAGCACGGGGGAGATTTGGAGGATGTAATCGCCTCACTCGTGGAAGGGAGGCAATCAAATTCTCAGTCAGAATTAAGTACATATGAGTGGAATTCTATTTTTCTGATAGTAGTATGATATGTTTCTTTTTTCTAAATTATAGATAAGAGAAATGAGAAGATGCAATGATTGAATGATTTTGTATGTTTGAAATTTTTACAGACAGGAACGAAAATCTCAAAAAAGTTATGTAAAGTAGGAAATATTTATTTTCTGTACTCTACATATGTAACTAACATTAAAGAAAAATATATAGAGTATTGTAAGGAGTAAGTTACATTCTATCAAGATTAATTGAAGGACTGTTAGCCAAGCTTCTGTGACCAGATTATGGGCTGGTCATCCTTCAAATCCTATGATATTACACATACAAGTGGTGGTCTGGTCACAAATCAGAGTCAATAAATCTAGCATACCTGAGTTAAAATGAAGAAACTAAGATGCTAGCAGACCTATGTTTGTTAGGGTTCTTCATGTAAGTAACTAGAAATACCAATAGAATAATGTAAAGTTCACAACCCTCATTAGCTAAAATCGAACATAAAAGAACAAACCCTCTGTGAGGGAACGAATAGAGAAACTATAACACATGCATCAACAGTGAGGTGTAAGAGACAGTATAAGTAAAAGAAGAGAATTAAACAGAGATTGCAAGTGTAAAAGCTTTCAAGCTATCCAAATATTTCATACACCGTAGCAGTAGAACCAAAAATATAACTTCATGCATGTTCAGTAGAGACTATATATATATGACGAGAAACAAGTATCGTCAAACTGTTTATATATATTTACTATTTTCAAATCGAAACTCCTGACATATGTATTTATGAATACAGTATTGTAAACCATTGGCATTGATATGAAATCCAGAGTCATATTATACAAATAATAGTGGAAAATAAATTCATATTTGTTGTTCACTCGAGACAGAGAATAAAAAACAAGTTTATACAGAAGAAAGGCCTGTGGCCGTAACATAAATCCTTCCAATTAAAACCCTGAGAAAATTATTTTAGCTCGAAGGCCAAAATTATCACCAGCTGCCTACAGCCAAAGGTTTAAACCCTAAAGCTCAGACAAGGGTACCTGTTAGAGTGTTGGAGTGCCAATTAGCTACTCTGAAACTGAATGGCTCCATGCAATCCTCAAAACTTGACAATCTATTTCGCTTGGGTAATGAAAATCTATTACCTGCCAAAGTAAAGAAACTAAGATAGTTAAAGAGATTGAATTAATGAAATAAACTCTGCTACTCTATTTAACCGAGTTATTAAACCAGAAACAATGAAATAGGGAAGAAAACCGAAATTCTTCTGAGCGATACCTGTCAGCTATGGCTAATAGAGAACGCATGCTGAAAACTGGAAACTTCAATGAGCCAATGTACAAACAGGATAAAGAAAATAGAATATAAGTATTTAACATAGGTAATAAACCCGAAACTAAACACGTAGCAAGGAAGTAAGGGTTGCAGGTAATCAAAAGATACAAACGAACCATTTCATTCGTTTACAGGCAGCTTACAGGGTTTACCAGTCAACAACGGACACAAAGCTTTCACCGAGGCGCTGGGCCGCCACAGAACAAGTGCCACGAAGCCTAGAAATCGGATGGAGAAACCCTGATACAGCAGAGCCGACTCCCAAAAATTTCGTTCGAAGGAATGCGAATGAAAAACAGTTACAACACTGAATTCATTAGCTCAACCCTAATGATTTTACACTGTCGGATCTAATCCAAGATCAATGATGGATAGGAAGCCAGATGTCAATCCAAATCAATTCAAGTGCGTGCTAGCTGCCCAAAGAATCAAAATAAATATATGTAGAAGTACAATAGTACCTCTATAAGTTAATCGAATTGAATACAAATTATACTGCTGAGTTAATGGATATGGAAAGAAATATGATGTCAAATTAAATAAGTATTATATGATTGATACCATGGCATATGGTCTATGGATGCAATGCTTGTATATCATGTATAAACATAAGTTTTAACCAAAGAGCCAATGCGTGCATAGATATATCTTAGTTCCGAATTATGTAAACAATGTTTTTTTATAAACAATGATTAGAAGGGTTGCAATTATGAACTGAATTCTTTTAAACAAAGGACTAATGCTTAGTAGATTATGGTAATACTATGACAGGTATAACTTAGATGTATGATAGATAGTAAAAAAAAAAATTTGTTGTCATTTGTGTAATATGGGTGAATTTTACAAGTGGTATCAGAGTAGCGTTACAACGCTGGGGCCCTATGGGTCAACTAACATTAAATTTTGTGTTACTAATGCACCCAGATGGAAAGGTTAACAGGACAAATGGGTAGGATACCCTTACAGAAGCCACCTCGAAATGTTGGGGAGACCTAACCCCAACAGGAAAGGAATCCCGAAATGTGGGTTCAGTTTGGGGTGGAATAGCATCAACAGGCTAGCAGGCTGTTAGAAGAACAATAACATCAAACCAGCATTTTGCTAACAACGGTGCAAAAACTGCAAGAAGAAATGGAAAGAGTACGAAATGATAATGCAAGGTTGATGCAGGAGCAGGAGAGAATTTTGAAGAGTCTCTCAAATAAACAAAACCAAACAATCGAGAAGCCTAGTACTGATAGAGAATCTTAGGAAGGAAATGAACAACAAACGGGAGATAATGATACAGGCTGAAAAGAAAGAATTTTGTCTCAGCGAAGTAATCAAAATAAAATTTTTAATGAAGTTGAATCTGATAATGGAACATAACAGAAGGAGAGTAAAAAGCAGAAGATAGAGCTGCAAGGTGAATTTAGAAAGATAAAGCCACTCACATTTGATGGAGTGGAAGAAGAGGTAGCGGAGGCGTGGTTTATTAATATGAACAAGTATTTATGATTATAACAGTAATCTTAAGGCCCGGTTAGCTATTTACCAGTTAAGAGAGAAAGCCACCTTGTGGTGGGAAGAAGTGAAGAACGTTCGTGGAATAGAAGATCAAGATGTAACGTGGGATAAGCTTCAACAGTGTTTTAAATATAAGTACTTGAAAGAGCACTTTTATGATGAAAAAGCTTGAGAATTCTATGATTTGAAACTCGGACAACTGACTATGGACGAGTCTATCAATAAGTTTACTTCTTTACTGCGTTACGTACCTTACTTAAGGGATGAGAAAGCTAAAGTACAAAGGTTTCTGAGCAGTTTACCCACTCACATGAAGGAACGCATAGATATTCTAAATCCCAAAACAATGGATGAGGCCATTAGAAAGGCTAGAATGTGCTATCAGCAAGCTAAAGCCAAGACAGATCAAGGAAAATGATGGCAGCCAAGGAAAGAAAACAAGAATAGTGTTGGTTTTAAAAGAGGCAAAACCAGTGATTTTAAAAGCACAACAAAGAGCTCAGTCAGTAGGCAATTTGGTAAGAACCATCAGAGAGTAAGGTGGCCGGTAGAAGATAAAAACGTTGAAGCTTCTAGTAAACCGGAGCAACCTCAAAACCAGAAGCCACCTTTACAATGCTAGGGTTGTGGAGAGGCACAATATTATTGAAACTACCCACAGCAGGGTAGAAATGAAGCAGTAACCAATCTGCAGGAAGCCTCAACAGTGGGAGATGTTGCTCGAAACATACCCAGAATTAATGCAGCATTGGAGGATCGACAAGCTGATTACCAACCTACCATGATTGAACTAGAAGTTAAATTGTTATCTCAAACTGTTTCTGTTTTGGTAGATCCGGGAGCAAGTTTAAGCTATATAAGTCCTAAATTAGTAGAGATCTGTAAATTAAAAAGTCAAAAATTTAGGAAATCATCGTTAGTTCAGTTGGCTACTGGAGCCAAGAGAAAATTTAGCGCAAAAATACCAAATTGTGCACTACAAATCGATGGACAACAACTAACTATGGATTGGAATATTTTTCCCTTAGGATCTTATGATGTGCTGCTTGGTATGGATTGGTTGGAAAAGCATTGGACTCTAGTAGATTGCAAAGAGAAGATTATTTACTACAAAAATCAGGATGGCACCCGTCAGGAAATTCAAGGAATAAAGAAACCGGTACAGTTGCGCCCAATTGCAGCCTCCCAAATGGGTAAATGCATGAGGAAGGGATGTCAAGTGTATGCTATAAAAGTGGGTTTTTCTGATTCTAAAGAAAAATCTCCTATGCTGGAAAATATACCTATAGTGCAGGAATTCAAGGATGTATTTCCAGAAGAAATACCAGGTTTGCCACCTAGAAGGGATATAGACTTTACAATTGAATTACTGCCAGGAATGTCACCGATTTCAAGAGCACCCTATCGAATGAGGGTGCCAAAATTAACCGAGTTAAAAATGAAGCTTCAAGAATTATTGGAAAAGGGATATATACAACCAAGCGTATCTCCTTGGGGAGTGCCTGTGTTATTTGTTAAAAAGAAGGACGGAACCATGCGAATGTGCCTGGATTACCATCAGTTAAACAAATTGACCGTCAAGAACAGATATCCCTTACCACGAATTGATGATCTGTTTGACCAAGTAAGAGGAGCTACTATATTCTCAAAAATTGATTTGAGATCAAGTTATCACCAATTTCGGATCAAAGATGAAGATATACATAAAACTGCTTTTCGCACAAGGTATGGTCACTATGAATTCATGGTGCTACCTTTGGGGCTGACTAATGCACCAGCCACTTTTATGAGACTAATGCATAGTATCTTTCACCCTTATTTGGATAACTTTGTGCTAATATTCATTGACGACATTCTAGTCTACTCTAAGAATGCGGAAGATCACAAGGAGTATTTGCGAATGGTACTAGAGATGTTAAGAAAACATCAGTTATATGCGAAATTTAGTAAATATGATTTCTTCAAGAAAGAAATACAATATCTTGGACATGTGATACCTACAAAAGGTATAGCAGTGGACCCGGAGAAAATCAGAACTATCATGGAATGGAAGGTGCCACAAAATGTGGCATATATACGATCATTTATGGGACTCGCTGGTTATTACCGGCGATTTATTAAAGGATTTTCAAAGATTGCCTTTCCTATTACCTCTTTGCAAAGGAAGGGAATTTTTTTTAATTTACAAAAAATTTCAGGACAAATTTGAAAAGTTGAAAAAATTATTAACATCAACACCAGTGTTAAGTGTAGCTGATCTGAAAAAGGAATTCAAGGTTTGCACAGATGCATGTAAGGAGGGTGTTGGGGAAATTTTATCACAAGGAGAAAAAGTGATTGCATATGAATCTCGTAAGTTAAAAGATCACGAGCAACGATAGTCAGCCTATGATTTAGAGCTAACTGTGGTGTTGCATGCCCTCCGGGTGTGGAGACACTACTTACTTGGGAAAAGATTTGTGTTGAAGACAGATCATAGCAGTTTAACCAACTATTTCAAACAAGTTTATTTAAACTCCCGACAAGCAAGGTGGAATGCCTTCTTGAGCGATTTTGAAATTGACATACAGCATGTAAAAGGAAAGGAAAACAGGGTTGCGGATGCATTAATCAGAAAGTTGCATAACATCTATGAATTATATGTTAACCAAGTTGAATGCAGATTCCTAGATCAAATCATAAAAGAAGCAGGAAAATATCCTGAATATGAATTTTTGTGGAAGCAAGCATAGGAATCTAAAGAAAAAGGAAGGTTGGGAGATTATGAACTCGACTGGACTGTCCCGAGATTCTCTTCAAGATTTCTGTATTCAACGTAGACTCAGACTTGGACCATGGGGGAGAGTTGGAGGACGTAATCGCCTCACTCGTAGAAGGGAGGCAATCAAATTATCAGTCAGAATTAAGTACAGATGAGTGGAATTCTATTTTTCTGATAGTAGTATAATATGTTTCTTTTTTCTAAATTATAGATAAGAGAACTGAGAAGATGAAATGATTGAATGATTTTATATGTTTGAAATTTTTACAGGCAGGAAAGAAAATCTCAAAAAAGTTATGCAAAGTAGGAAAGATTTATTTTCTGTACTCTACATATGTAACTAACATTAAATAAAAATATATAGAGTACAATAAGGAGTAAGTTACATTCTATCAATATTAACTGAAGGACTGTTAGCCAAGCTTCTGTGACCAGATTCTAGGCTGGTCGTCCTTCAAATCCTATGATATTACACTGACAAACCGTGGTCGGGTCATGAATCAGAGTTAATAAATCTATCATACCTGAGTTAAAATGAAGAGACTAAGATGCTTGTAGACTTATGTTTGTTAGGGTTCTTCATGTAAGTAACTAGAAATACCAACAGAATAATGTAAAGTTCACAACCCTCATTAGCTAAAATCAAACAGAAAAGAACAAACCCTCTGTGAGGGAACGAATAGAGAAACTATAGCGCATGCATCAACAGTGAGGTGTAAGAGACAATGTAAGTAAAAGAAGAGAGTTAAACAGAGATTGCAAGTGTAAAAGCTTTCAAGCTATCCAAATATTTCATACACCGTAGCAGTAGAACCAAAAATATAACTTCATGCATGTTCAGTAGAGACTATATATATATGACGAGAAACAAGTATCGTCAAACTGTTTATATATATTTACTATTGTCAAATCGAAACTCCTGACATATGTCTTCATATGTATTTATGAATACAGTATTGTAAACCATTGGCACGGATATGAAATCGAGAGTCATATTATACAAATAATAGTGCAAAATAAATTCATAGTTGTTGTTCGCCCGAGACAGAGAATCAAAAACAAGTTTATACAGAAGAAAGGCCTGTGGCCGTAACATAAATCCTTCCAACTAAAACCCTGAGGAAATTATTTTAGCTCGAAGGCCAAATTTATCACCAGCCACCTATAACCAAGGGTTTAAACCCTAAAGCTCGGACAGGGTTACCTGTTAGAGTGTTGGAGTGCTGGTTAGCTACTCTGAAGCTGATTGGCTCCATGCAATCCTCAAAACTTGACAATCTATTTCGCTTGGGTAATGAAAATCTATTACCTGCCAAAGTAAAGAAAATTAGTTAGTTAAAGAGATTGAATTAATGAAATAAACTCTGCTACTCTATTTAACCGGTTATTAACCAGAAATAGTGAAATAGGGAAGAAAACCGGAATGCTTCTGAGCGATACCTGTCGGCTATGCTGGATAGAGATCACATGCCGAAAAGTGGAAACTTCAATGAGCCAATGTACAAACAGGATAAAGAAAATAGAATATAAGTATTTAACATAGGTAATAAACCCAAAACTAAACACATAGCAAGGAATTAAGGGTTGCAGGTAATCAAAAGATATAAACGAACCATTTCATTCTTTTACAGGCATCTTACAGGGTTTACCAGTCAACAAGGGACGCGAAGCTTTCACCGAGGCGTCGGGCTGCCATTTAATAAGTCCCATGAAGCCTAGAAACCGAATGGAAAAACCCTGATACAGCAGAGCCGACTCCCAGAACTTTCGTTCGAAGGAATGCGAATGAAAAACAGTTACAACAGTTAATTCATTAGCTCAACCCTAATGAGTTTACACTGTCGGATCTAATCCAAGATCAACGGTGGATAGGAAGCCAGATGTCAATCCAAATAAATTCAAGTGTGTGCCAGCTTCCCAAAGAATCGAAATAAATATATGTAGCAGTACCATAGTACCTCTATAAGTTAAGAGAATTGAATACAAATTATGCTACCGAGTTATTGGATATGGCACGAAATATGATGTCAAATTAAATAAGTATTATATGATTGATACCATGGCATATGGTCTATGGATGCAATGCCTGTATATCATGTATAAACATAAGTTTTAACCAAAGAGCCAATGCGTGCATAGATATATCTTAGTTCCGCATTATGTAAACAATGTTTTTTTATAAACAATGATTAGAAGCGTTGCAATTATGAACCTAATTCTTTTAAAAAAAGGACTAATGCTTAGTAGATTATGGAAATACTATGAAAGGTATAACTTAGATGTATGGTAGTTAGTAAAAAAATTTTTACTGTTGTCATTTGTGTAATATGGGTGAATGTTATAAGTGGTATTAGAGCAGCATTACAACGCTAGGGCCCTATGGGTCAACTAACGTTAAATTGTGTGTTACTAATGCACCCAGATGGAAAGGTTAACAGGAAAAATGGGTAGGATACCCTTACAACAACCACCTCGAAATGCTGGGGAGACCCAACCCCAACAGGAAAGGAATCCCGAAATGTGGGTTCGGTTGGGGGTGGAACAACATCAACAGGCTAGCAGGCTGTTAGAAGAACAACAACATCAAACCAGCATTTTTCTAACAACGATGCAAAAACTACAAGAAGAAATGGAAAGAGTACGAAATGATAATGCAAGGTTGATGCAGGAGCAAGAGAGAATTTTGAAGAGTCTCTTAGATAAACAAAACCAAACAATCGAGAATCCTAGTACTGATAGAGAATATCAGGAAGGAAATGAACAAAAAACGGGAGATCATGATATAGGCCGAAAAGAAAGAAGTCAATCTCAGCGAGGTAATCAAAATAAAAATTTTAATGAAGCCGAATCTGATAATGGAACAGAACAAAAGGAAAGTAAAAAGCAGAAGATAGAGTTGCAAGGTGAATTTAGAAAGATAAAGCCACCCACATTTGATGGAGTGGAATAAGAGGTAGCAGAGGTGTGGTTGTTTAATATGAACAAGCATTTTCAATTATATGATTATAACAGTAATCTTAAGGCCCGGTTAGCTATTTACCAGTTAAGAGAGAAAGCCACCTTGTGGTGGGAAGAAGTGAAGAACGTTTGCAGAATAGAAGATCAAGATGTAACGTGGAATAAGTTTCAACAATATTTTAAAGATAAGTACTTGACAAAGCGCTTTTATGATGAAAAAGCTCGAGAATTCCACGATTTGAAACTCGGACAACTGACTATGGATGAGTTTATCACTAATTTTACTTCTTTACTGCGTTACATACCTTACTTAAGGGATGAGAAAGCTAAAGTACAAATATTTCTGAGTAGCTTACCCACTCACATGAAGGAACGCATAGAATTTCTAAATCCCAAAACAATGGATGAGGCCATTAGAAAGGCCAGAATGTGCTATCAGCAAGCTAAAGCCAAGATAGATCGAGGAAAAGGATGGCAGCCATGGAAAGAAAACAAGAATAGTGCTGGTTTTAAAAGAGGAAAAACCAGTAATTTTAAAAGCACAACAAAGAGCTCAGTCAGTAGGAAGTTTGGTAAGAACCATCAAAGAGTAAGGTGGCCTATAGAAGATAAAACTGTTGAAGCTTCTAGTAAACCGGAGCAACCTCAAAACCAGAATCCACCTTTACAGTGCTGGGGTTGTGGAGAGGCACACTATTATCGAAACTGCCCACAGCAGGGTAGAAATGAAGCGGTAACCAATTTGCAGGAAGCCTCAACAGTGGGAGATGTTGCTCGAAACATACCCAGAATTAATGCAACATTGGAGGATCGACAAGCTGATTACCAACCTACCATGATTGAACTAGAAGGTAAACTATTATCTCAAACTGTTTCTGTTTTGGTAGATCCGGGAGCAAGTTTAAGCTATATAAGTCCTAAATTAGTAGAGATATGTAAATTACAAAGTCAAAAATTTAGGAAATCATGGTTAGTCCAGTTGGCTACTGGAGCTAAGAGAAAATTTAGCGCCAAAATACCAAATTGTGCACTACAAATCGATGGACAACAACTAACTGTGGATTTGAATATTTTTCCCTTGGGATCTTATGATGTGCTGCTTGGTATGGATTGGTTGGAAAAGCATGGAATCTAAGTGTTGAGTCTCAAAAGTGTTTTCCATATTCATACATATTTCCATTATGTCATAACCATCTAGCTCTTATTTCATAGCCATCTGACCTAAAGCCCTACATCAAGTAACCATTTTTCATAAATATATGGGTTAGGATCCTTGTTTTCCAAAGTTATTTATTTTATGTATTTAAAGTGAATTTATGATTAGAAACTAGAAAATTAACATAGTTTTATATATCTATATATGTGTTGTGAGTTTTGTGACATGTGTAGGTCAAAAAGGAGACTTCTAGAAGACCCTTATGTGGCACTCTAAGGCCAAATTCGAATTTGGTTGGAGAAGATCATGGGATCATGAGAACATGTGTCTCACTTCTTTGTTGTATTGAAACTCTAAGAGGATATGTGTCTCACTTCCTTGTATTGAAACTCTAAGAGGATATGTGTCTCCTTTCTTAAGTTGTGTTGAAATTCTAGAAAGACATGTGTCTTATCATTTCCTATTTTGATTGTAACTCTAGAGTTGGAGGGAGAGATTCATGGACTCTCATTAATGAGATGACTCCTCATATTTTGTATAAATAGGAGAAGCTTTCTCCTATCATGTTTAATGAAGAAGTAATGAAGAAGTAAGGAAGAAGTAGGAGAAAATAGGAGTATTTTGTAACAAAGTTCAAGATGGAATGGGATGTAGATTTGTGAGATTTTCAATAAAGAAATTCAGTTCTTTGATGATATTTTGATTACAACTTTAAGGAGCTGAAGGACTTCACCAAATTGGTAGCAGAGGGCCCCTGCTATCCAAGGAGGCTTCTACATGCTTTCTAGATAAGTAGCTTTTAATTCATGTCTTGCATTATTTGTTTAACTAAAAGATCCTCATCATCTTACAATCATTCTTTTTTTCTTAAAATGCTCTTCCAAAATATCATTATTAGATGAAAAAGATTTGGTTGTATCATGTTGAGTATCTTAGTTGCCTTTACGTTTCTGAAGTTGAATTTGTAGTTGTTTTTATTAACTACTATAGTAATACTCATTCTAACTCTTCCACAAGAAGAAGCTCTTCCAAAAGATTATAATGATGAATGGGAAATGGCTATAGTATTGTAGGATTAGAAGTTGAATTCGTAGTTGCTTTTATTAGCTACTGTAGTTGTACTCATTCTAACTCTTCCACAAGAAGAAGCTCTTCCGAAAGACTATAATGATGAATGGGAAATGACTATAGTATTGTAGGATTAGGAGTTGAATTCATAGTTGTTTTTAATTAGCTACTATAGTTATATTCATTCTAACTCTTCCACAAGAAGAAATTCTTCCAAAAGATTATAATGATGAATGAAAATGGCTATAGTACTGTAGGATTTAGTTGTAATTTTTGTTGTTTACTATCACAGTTACACTTGTTCTAATCACTCTTCCACAAGAAGAAACTCTTCCAAGAAATTCTTAAGAAGTTCAAGATATGACCGTGATAATGAATGATTTAGTTGTGTGTTTGCACTAAGTATCATCTCTGTTCTTGCTCTTAAACGCTTGCCCAAAACATCATAATGACGAGTAGGATAAGGATATGATATCTTAGTTTTTCATTGCTTTCAGTCTTTATGCTTGCATTTTCACTCAATTACACAGTCAGGATTGTTCTAAAAACTCTTCCAAAAGAAGGAACTCTTCCAAAATACCAATCATGATGGACAAACAGACTGTAGAATTCCATAGACTAGTTGCATGTTAATTCAGTTAGAGCACTCCGGAGTTAGATTACATAAAAACAATACGAAAAACACATACAACGAAGTAAGGAAGAGGTCACTTAAGCACATATAGTGCACCACACTTCATCAGTTTACTAGCCCTGGTTGATAATTTATGTTAGCAATTTAGGACGCTAAATTAACTAGACATTTTGGCGCCGTTGCCGGGGAAGTGTAATTAAGAGACCTTATTTCTTACATCTAAAAAAAAATTAATTAATAATTCTTGAGTATGCTCTCCTCCTGCACTTTGTGTGATCTGGAGGATCAGAAAAAGGATTGTTATGTAAAAAAAAAAATTTAATAATTCTTGAGTATGCTCTCCTCCTGCACTTTCTGTGATCTGGAGGATCAGAAAAAGAATTGTTATGTAAAAAAAAAAAAAAATTGTTTTCATCATTTCATTTGATTTAAAAAAAAAAAAAACAACTCATGGAAATAAGACCCATGCATACGCATGAGGCCATTCTTTGGTTTGGCTTTATGCATATATGCAGACTTTCAATCCACACAAAGACCCATGCACTGCAATTTAAAAAAAAAAAAAAAAAACCTTCTCTTTTTCATATTCATTTTTCCTCAAACAACAGTTATTAGAAATCATTTTTAAAAAAAAAAATTGCACACAATGAATGTATATCACATGAAGAAACTGATGATGAGGAAAAGATTACAAATTGTTGATGAGAAGAAGAGTGTAAATTGCTGATTAAGAGAAGATTACAAATTCAATTGTAGGGACATACAATGGAAGTGTATCATATGAAGAAATTGCTGATGAAGAGAAGATTTCAGACTGTTGATGAAGAGAAGATTGTAGATTCCATTGCAAGTAATTGGAATGAGGAAGATCAATCTGAACTTCTCTGTGAGACACAAGCCATTACACTTCAAAACCTGCAAAATAAAAACAAATCAAACCACAAGTAATTGCCAGAAAACGAAATGCGTCATTGTCAAAAACACCCGATTTTAAAACGAATTTTCTGAGCAAACCAGGACGAATTAGACAAAACTAAAACATGGGTTTTTTCGGGAACGGGGTGAATTAGGTAATCTTATAAGAACGTTCTGAAATTTGCAGCCATTTGGGAGAAATTCAGGGTTCTTCGGAGCACTAATTTGCAGTGTGCGTGAGAGGAAAATGTTTTTTTTTTATGAAAATAGTCACGGTTTTGAGAAATAATCAAGGAACTAATTTCCTTACTTGAAGGAAAATGTGGCAGAATTCATGTGTGGTGGCATATGATGAATGACAAATGGATTATTTGAGGCAAGCACATTATCACATGTGCATCAAATGCAAGTTGTATAAATTGAAAAGGACTCTGCCTTCATCTCCTTCATAGTTAGGAATTTGACTTTAGAAATTTAAAGCTTTTTATTTTTATTTTGCATGAAAGAGGCATTGGCATGACTTTGTTTCAAAAATATTCATAAGGACAATTATTTCATCCATGCTTTATTTCATTTAAAAAAATAAATACATAAATTCAAAAAAAAAAAAAAATTGAATCAATGAAATGAATAAGTTATTTGCTCACTTTTCTGAAGGTATTGAGTAATTTTGGACTGATGATGAAAGATGAATGACTAATTTTTTATTCAAGATTTGTTTTTTAGCAGCTGAAAAACCTCATTGTTCAAATCAGCCTAACTTTCTCATACAAAATCAGATTTTGATGATTTAAGTATCATTGGAAAGGTCTTAATAAGATCTACACAGTGAGGAATTCATCATTAGAGTTTGAAATGGTAAATAATGAAATAAATTGCTGAAAAGAAGCAACATTCAACTTGAGGCACTAATTCCAAAACATGTATAAATTCTTTTGATTTTTCCTTTGAGAACTTGTTTCATTAATACAAATTCTTAGTTTTGTGTGTAAATATCATAACTAGAAAGATTGATCACCTCTCTCCCTTTGATAATCTTACATTCCATTGCAGAAGAAGTATTAGTTTTTTTTGCAGGTTCCAGGAGGAAGGACAAATGACTACAAGAGAATGGTGTCTCTCTAAGAGACCAATTTGTTTCATAAGAGGATGATCAGCAACAAAGAAGAGGAAATATGCTGATGCAAAATCAGATCCAAACACTTGAAAAACTTTCAGATACTATTGTCTCCATCACATCCATACCTCATAATAAACCATTCACCTCATTTCACTTCATATTTTCCATTTACATTCACATTCACTTTCCATTTCTTTTTGTCCATTCATAACCACAAATAAAAGCAAGAGGCTCATTCACATGCTTATTGCCCATTGCCATTTCTCATTCGCATGCTTATTGTCCATTTCCATTTCTACTCTCCATTGCCATCTTCCATTTTCATTTTCCATTTCTTGTCATTTTCATTCCGCAAATAAGCCCTGCTTCAATGCAAACTATTGAGTCTATAGTCCTTTGAGTCTAAGTTCTTTGTAAAAACACCTTGAGGCTTGCATGCCTTAATGGAAAGTTCTCATGCTGACAAACAATGGGAATACATTAATGTCCCTTGTTCGTCAGATCTTCTAGGTGACTCGACATCGGCAAAATCATTCGTACCTAGCAAGATGTGTTTGGGCATCTTGACTCTCATTGTCATCAATGGTGAGATTTCTCGTGTTGACTAGCGGCATTCATTAATGGCCACTAAGTCAACAATTTCCTACTATGTTCGACATCAGAACATATTTTCACATAGTAGGAATTGTGCCAATGAGTTTTGAAGACATGAAGACTATTATTTTCAGCATTTTGGAGCAGATTCAGCAAGTTTTAGTAGAAGCAATAAAAAATCATCTCATCTCTTTATCCATGACTCCTCTTGTTCAGCCACTTGAAGAAGAATATGATCAGAATTTTGCAGCCACCACACATACACAACTTATCCACATTTAAGGTAAGTGAAGGTATGTTGTTTTCTAATTTTTAGTCATGTAATTCATTAGAATGCTAAAATTGTAACTTTGGAAAAATTTCTCACTCCCTTTTCCACATTGTCATATCTTTAGTTGGGGGGGGAAGGGACATCATTTCATATCCACATGTCATACACTATCACACATTTTCATTTCATTTCCACCCACATATACTTCCCAACCAACTATTGTTGCAACATGATCCAAAAGATTATATGCCTTGTAAATGATCAATTCATTGATGAAGTAATTGATTGTAAATGTTTTCATGAACTTTGATGCAACAAAGAAAATAAAGCATTGTTACACAAGAACCATTGCTCAAAAATAATTGGTTGTCACACAAGAACCAACCATTAAAAAAAGGTTGCAATCAAGTGTGTTATACTTTGCCAAAAAGAAAATATCAAGAAGCAAAGTTTGGAATGAATTTATATGAGTCAAAGATCAACTCATAGACAAATGAACCATTGCAACTAATGGATTATGGGTTATTCAGCAGTTCAGAGAATTATATTGATTATAAAGAAATCTTTCCATATTCTTATATTTCCATTTATATGCAACAATATTATATTTCATAACATGGGCTAAAGCCCTACATCAAGTAACCATTTTTCATAAATATATGGGTTAGGATCCTTGTTTTCCAAAGTTATTTATTTTATGTATTTAAAGTGAATTTATGATTAGAAACTAGAAAATTAACATAGTTTTATATATCTATATATGTGTTGTGAGTTTTGTGACATGTGTAGGTCAAAAAGGAGACTTCTAGAAGACCCTTATGTGGCACTCTAAGGCCAAATTCGAATTTGGTTGGAGAAGATCATGGGATCATGAGAACATGTGTCTCACTTCTTTGTTGTATTGAAACTCTAAGAGGATATGTGTCTCACTTCCTTGTATTGAAACTCACTAAGAGGATATGTGTCTCCTTTCTTAAGTTGTGTTGAAATTCTAGAAAGACATGTGTCTTATCATTTCCTATTTTGATTGTAACTCTAGAGTTGGAGGGAGAGATTCATGGACTCTCATTAATGAGATGACTCCTCATATTTTGTATAAGTAGGAGAAGCTTTCTCCTATCATGGGAAATGAGGAAGTAATAAAAAAGTAGGAGAATAGGAGAAAGGATTAGAGAGAGTCTTTTGTAACAAAGTTCAAGATGGAATGGGATGTAGATTTATGAGTTTTTTAATAAAGAAATTCAGTTCTTTGATGATGTTTTGATTACAACTTTAAGGAGCTGAAGGACTTCACCAAATTGGTAGCAGAGGGCCCCTGCTATCCAAGGAGGCCTCTACATGCTTTCTAGATAAGTAGCTTTTAATTCATGTCTTGCATTATTTGTTTAACTAAAAGATCCTCATTATCTTACAATCATTCTTTTTCTTAAAATTCTCTTCCAAAATATCATTATTAGATGAAAAAGATTTGGTTGTATCATGTTGAGTATCTCAGTTGCCTTTACGTTTCTGAAGTTGAATTTGTAGTTTTTTTTATTAACTACTATAGTTATACTCATTCTAACTCTTCCACAAGAAGAAGCTCTTCCAAAAGATTATAATGATGAATGGGAAATGGTTATAGTATTGTAGGATTAGAAGTTGAATTCGTAGTTGCTTTTATTAGCTACTATAGTTGTACTCATTTTAACTTTTCCACAAGAAGAAGCTCTTCCAAAAGACTATGATGATGAATGGGAAATGACTATAGTATTGTAGGATTAGGAATTGAATTCATAGTTGTTTTTAATTAGCTACTGTAGTTATATTCATTCTAACTCTTCCACAAGAAGAAATTCTTCCAAAAGATTATAATGATGAATGAAAAAGGCTATAGTACTGTAGGATTTAGTTGTAATTTTTGTTGTTCACTATCACAGTTACACTTGTTCTAATCACTCTTCCACAAGAAGAAACTCTTCCAAGAAATTCTTAAGAAGTTCAAGACATGACCGTGATAATGAATGATTTAGTTTTGTGTTTGCACTAAGTATCATCTCTGTTCTTGCTCTTAAACGCTTGCCCAAAACATCATAATGACGAGTAGGATAAGGATATGATATCTTAGTTTTTCATTGCTTTCAGTCTTTATGCTTGCATTTGCACTCAATTACACAGTCAGGATTGTTCTAAAAACTCTTCCAAAATACCAATCATGATGGACAAACAGACTGTAGAATTCCATAGACTAGTTGCATGTTAATTCAGTGAGAGCACTCCGGAGGTAAATTACATAAAAATAATACGAAAAACACATACAACGAAGTAAGGAAGAGGTCACTTAAGCACATATAGTGCACCACACTTCATCAGTTTACTAGCCCTGGTTGATAATTTATGTTAGCAATTTAGGACGCTAAATTGACTACACATTTTGGCGTCATTACCGGGGAAGTGTAATTAGGAGACCTTATTTCTTACATCTAAAAAAAAAAATTATTAATAATTATTGAGTATGCTCTCCTCTTGCACTTTGTGTGATCTGGAGGATCAGAAAAATAATTATTACGTAAAAGAAAAATTAATAATTCTTGGGTATGCTCTCCTCACACTTTACGTGCGGAGGATCGGAAAAAGAATTGTTATGTAAAAAAAAAAAAAAAAAATTGTTTTCATCATTTCATTTGATTTTAAAAAAAAAAAAATGACTCATGGAAATAAGACCCACGCATACGCATAAGACCATTCTTTGGCTTGGCTTTACGCATATATGCAGACCTTCAATCCACACAAAGACCCATGCACTGCAATTTAAAAAAAGAAAAAGGAACCTTCTCTTTTTCATATTCGTTTTTTCTCAAACAACAGTTATTATAAATTATTTTTAAAAGAATCTGCACACAATGAATGTATATCACATGAAGAAACTGTTGATGAGAAAAAGATTGCAAATTGTTGATGAGAAGAAGATTGCAATTTGCTGATGAAGAGAAGATTACAAATTCAATTGTAGGGACATACAATGGAAGTATATCATATGAAGAAATTGCTGATGAAAAGAAGATTTCAGACTGTTGATGAAGAGAAGATTGTAAATTTCATTGCAAGTAATTGGAATGAGGAAGATAAATCTGAACTTCTCTGTGTGATACAATCCATTACACTTCAAAACCTGCAAAATAAAAACAAATCAAACCACAAGTAATTGCTAGAAAACGAAATGCGTAATTGTCAAAAACACCTGATTTTAAAACGAATGTTCTGAGCACACTGAGGCGAATTAGAAAAAACTAAAACATGAGTTTTTTCGGGAAATGGGTGAATTAGGTAATCATATAAGAACTTTCTGAAATTCACAGCCATTTGGGAGAAATTCAGGGTTCTTCGGAGCACTAATTTGCAGTATGCGTGAGAGAAAAATGTTTTTTTTATTATGAAAACAGTCACGGTTTTATAAAATTCAATTTTGAGAAATAATCAAGGAACTGATTTCCTTATTTGAGGGAAAATGTGGTAGAATTCTTGTGTGGTGGCACATGATGAGTGACAAATGGATTATTTGAGGCAAACACATTATCACATGTGCATCAAATGCAAGTTGTATAAATTGAAAAGGACTCTGCCTTCATCTCCTTCATAGTTAGGAATTTGACTTTAGAAATTTCAAGCTTTTTATTTTTATTTTTATTTTGCATGAAAGAGGCATTGGCATGACTTTGTTTCAAAAATATTCATAAGGACAATTATTTCATTCATGCTTTATTTCATTTATAAAATAAAAATAAAATAAAATAAAATAAAATAAAAAAAAATTGAATCAATGAAATGAATAAGTTATTTGCTCACTTTTCTGAAGGTATTGATTAATTTTGGACTGATGATGAAAGATGAATGACTAATTTTTTTTTTATTCAAGATTTTTTTTTTAGCAACTGAAAAACCTCATTGTTCAAATCAGCCTAACTTTCTCATACAAAATCAAATTTTGATGATTTAAGTATCATTGGAAAGGTCTTAATAAGATCTACATAGTGAGAAATCCATCATTAGAGTTTGAAATGGTAAATAATGAAATAAATTGCTGAAAGAAGCAACATTCAACTTGAGGCACTAATTCCAAAACATGTATAAATTCTTTTGATTTTTCCTTTGAGAACTTGTTTCATTAATACAAATTCTTAGTTTTGTGTGTAAATATCATAACTAGAGAGATTGATCACCTCTCTCCTTTGATAATCTTACATTCCATTGCAGAAGAAGTATTAGTTTTTTTTGCAGGTTCCAGGAAGAAGGACAAATGACTACAAGAGAATGGTGTCTCTCTAAGAGACCAATTTGTTTCATAAGAGGATGATCAGCAACAAAGAGGAAATATGCTGATGCAAAATCAGATCCAAACACTTGAAAAACTTTCAGATACTATTGTCTCCATCACATCCATACCTTATAATAAACCATTCACCTCATTTCACTTCATATTTTCCATTTACATTCACATCCACTTTCCATTTCTTTTTGTCCATTCATAACCCACAAATAAAAGCAAGAGGCTCATTCACATGCTTATTGCTCATTTCCATTTTCATCTTCCATTTCCATCTTCCATTTCTTGTCATTTTCATTCCGCAAATAATCTCTGCTGCAATGCAAATTATTGAGTCCATAGTCCTTTGAGTCTAAGTTCTTTGTAAAACACCTTGAGGCTTGCATGCCTTAATGGCAAGTTCTCATGCTGACAAACAATGGGAATACATTAATGTCTCTTGTTCGTCAGATCTTCTAGGTGACTCGACATCAGCAAAATCATTCATACCTAGCAAGATGTGTTTGGGAATCTTGATTCTCATTGTCATCAATGGTGAGAGTTCTCGTGTTGACTAGTGGCATCCATTAATGGCCACTAAGTCAATAATTTCCTACTATGTTCGACATCAGAACATCTTTTCACATAGTAGGAATTGTGCCAATGAGTTTTGAAGACATGAAGACTATTATTTTCAGCATTTTGGAGCAGATTCAGCAAGTTTTAATAGGAGCAATAAAAAGTCATCTCATCTCTTTATCCATGACTCCTCTTGTTCAGCCACTTGAAGAAGAATATGATCAGAATTTTGCAGCCACCACACATACACAACTCATCCACATTTAAGGTAAGTGAAGGTATGTTTTTTTCTAATTTTTAGTCATGTAATTCATTAGAATGCTAAAATTGTAACTTTGGAAAAATTTCTCACTCCCTTTTTCACATTGTCATATCTTTAGTTGGGGGGGAAGGGACATCATTTCATATCCACATGTCATACACTATCACACATTTTCATTTCATTTCCACCCACATATACTTCTCAACCAACTATTGTTGCAACATGATCCAAAAGATTATATGCCTTGCAAATGATCAATTCATTGATGAAGTAATTGATTCTAAATGTTTTCATGAACTTTGATGCAACAAAGAAAATAAAGCATTGTTACAGAAGAACCATTGCTCAAAAAGAATTGGTTGTCACACAAGAACCAACCATTAAAAAAAGAAAAAAGAAAAAAGAAAAAGGTTGCGATCAAGTTTATACTTTTGCCAAAAAGAAAATATCAAGAAGCAAAAGTTTGGAATGAATTTATATGAGTCCAAAGATCAACTCATGGACAAATGAATCATTGCAATAGTTGCATGAGGACATGCAACAACTTGATTGGGGGTATGTTGAGTCTCAAAAGTGTTTTCCATATTCGTACATATTTCCATTATGTCATAACCATTTAGCTCTTATTTCATAAGCCATCTGACCAAAAACCCTACATCAAGTAACCATTTTCATAAATATATGGGTTAGGATCCTTGTTTTCCAAAGTTATTTATTTTATTTATTTAAAGTGAATTTATGATTAGAAACTATAAAATTAACATAATTTCATATATCTATATATGTGTTGTGAGTTTTGTGACATGTGTAGGTCAAAAAGGAGACTTCTAGAAGACCCTTATGTGGCACTCTAAGGCGAAATTCGAATTTGGTTGAAGAAGATCATGGGATCATGAGAACATGTGTCTCACTTCCTTGTTGTATTGAAACTCTAAGAGGATATGTGTCTCACTTCCTTGTTGTATTGAAACTCTAAGAGGATATGTGTCTCACTTCTTAAGTTGTGTTGAAATTCTAGAAAGACATGTGTCTTATCATTTCCTATTTTGATTGTAACTCTAGAGTTGGAGAGAGAGATTCATGGACTCTCATTAATGAGATGACTCCTCGTATTTTGTATAAATAGGAGAAGCTTTCTCCTATCATGGTTAATTAAGAAGTAGGAGAAAATAGGAGTATTTTGTAACAAAGTTCAAGATGGAATAGCATGTAGATTTGTGAGATTTTCAATAGAGAAATTCAGTTCTTTGATGATGTTTTGATTACAACTTTAAGGAGCTAAAGGACTTCACCAAATTGGTAGCAGAGGGCCCCTGCTATCCAAGGAGGCTTCTACATGCTTTCTAGATAAGTAGCTTTTAATTCATGTCTTGCATTATTTGTTTAACTAAAAGATCCTGATCATCTTACAATCATTCTTTTTCTTAAAATGCTCTTCCAAAATATCATTATTAGATGAAAAAGATTTGGTTGTATCATGTTGAGTATCTTAGTTACCTTTACGTTTACGAAGTTGAATTTGTAGTTGTTTTTATTAACTACTGTAGTTATACTCATTCTAACTCTTCCACAAGAAGAAGCTCTTCCAAAAGACTATAATGATGAATGGGAAATGACTATGGTATTGTAGGATTAGAAGTTGAATTCGTAGTTGCTTTTATTAGCTATTGTAGTTGTACTCATTCTAACTCTTCCACAAGAAGAAGCTCTTCCAAAAGACTATAATGATGAATGGGAAATGACTATAGTATTGTAGGATTAGGAGTTGAATTCATAGTTTTTTTAATTAGCTACTGTAGTTATATTCATTCTAACTCTTCCACAAGAAGAAATTCTTCCAAAAGATTATAATGATGAATGAAAATGGCTATAGTACTGTAGGATTTAGTTGTAATTTTTGTTGTTCACTATCACAGTTACACTTGTTCTAATCACTCTTCTACAAGAAGAAACTCTTCCAAGAAATTCTTAAGAAGTTCAAGACATGACTGTGATAATGAATGATTTAGTTGTGTGTTTGCACTAAGTATCATCTATGTTCTTGCTCTTAAACGCTTGCCCAAGACATCATAATGACGAGTAGGATATGGATATGATATCTTAGTTTTTCATTTGCTTTCAGTCCTTTATATTTGCATTTGCATCCAATTACACAGTCAGAATTGTTCTAGCTCTTCCAAAAGAAGGAATTCTTCCAAAATATCAATCATGATGGACAAACAGACTGTAGAATTCCATAGACTAGTTGCATGTTAATTCAGTTAGAGCACTCCGGAGGTAGATTACATAAAAACAATACGAAAAACACATACAACGAAGTAAGGAAGAGGTCACTTAAGCACATATAGTGCACCACACTTCATCAGTTTACTAGCCCTGGTTGATAATTTATGTTAGCAATTTAGGACGCTAAATTGACTAGACATCTAGTAGATTGCAAAGAGAAGATTATCTACTAAAGAAATCAGGATTGCACCCATCAGGAAATTCAAGGAATAAAGAAACCGGTACAGTTGCGCCCAATTACAGCCTCCCAAATGGGTAAATGAATGAGGAAGGGATGTCAACTATATGCTATACAAGTGGGTTTTTCTGACTCTAAAGAAAAAGCTCCTACGCTGGAACATATACCTATAGTGCAGGAATTCAAGAATGTATTTCCAGAAGAAATACCAGGTTTTCCACCTGGAAGGGATATAGACTTTACAATTGAATTGCTGCTAGGAACGTCACTGATTTCAAGAGCACCCTATTGAATGAGTGTGCCAGAATTAACCGAGTTAAAAATGCAGCTTCAATAATTATTGGACAAGTGATATATATGACCAAGCGTATCTCCTTGGGGAGTGCCTGTGTTATTTGTTAAAAAGAAGGACAGAACCATGCGAATGTGCCTGGATTACCGCCAGTTAAACAAATTGACCGTCGAGAATAGATATCCCTTACCACGAATTGATGATATGTTTGACCAAGTAAGAGGAGCTACTGTATTCTCAAAAATTGATTTGAGATCAGGTTATCACCAAATCCGGATCAAAGATGAAGATATACATAAAACTGCTTTTCGCACAAGGTATGGTCACTATGAATTTGTGGTGCTACCTTTCAGGCTGACTAATGCTCCAACCACTTTTATGAGACTGATGCATAGTATCTTTCACCCTTATTTGGATAACTTTGTGCTAATATTCATTGACGACATTCTGGTCTACTCTAAGAATGCGGAAGAACACAAGGAGCATTTGCGAATGGTACTAGAGATGTTAAGAAAACATCAGTTATATGCGAAATTTAGTAAATGTAACTTCTTCAAGGAAGAAATACAATATCTTGGACATGTGATATCTGCAAAAGGTATAGCAGTGGACTCGGAGAAAATCAGAACTATCATGGAATTGAAGGTGCCACAAAATGTGGCAGATATACGATCATTTATGGGACTCGCTGGTTATTACCGGCGATTTATTAAAGGATTTTCAAAGATTGCCTTTCCTATTACCTCTCTGCAAAGGAAGGGAAAAGTTTTTAAATGGAAAAAATAATGTTAGGACAACTTTGAAAAGCTGAAGCAATTATTAACATTAGCACCAGTGTTAAGTGTAGCTGATCCGAATAAGGAATTCGAGGTTTGCACGGATGCATGTAAGGAGGGTGTTGGGGAAATTTTATCACAAGGAGGAAAAGTGATTGCATATGAATCTCGTAAGTTAAAAGATCACAAAAAACTATATTCAGCCTATGATTTAGAGCTGACTACGATGGTGCATGCCCTCCGGGTGTGAAGACACTACTTACATGGGAAAATATTTGTGTTGAGGACAGATCATAGTAGTTTAAACAGCTATTTCAAACAAGTTGATTTAAACTCCCGACAAGCAAGGTGGAATGCCTTCTTGAGCGAGTTTGACATTGACATGCAACACGTAAAAGGAAAGGAAAACAAGGTTGCGGATGCATTAAGCAGAAAGCTACATAACATCTATGAATTATATGTTAACCAAGTTGAATGTAGATTCCTAGATCAAATCAGAAAAGAAGCAGGAAAAGATCCTGAAAATGAATTTTTGTGGCAGCATGAATTTTTGTGGTAGCAAGCACAGGAATATAAAGAACAAGGAAGGTTGGGAGATTATGAACTCAACCAGGATGGATTGCTGGTTTTCAAGAAAATAATAGTCATCCCAAATAGAATGGAGTTGAAGACTCTAATATTGGATGAATATCATAGAAGCAATTATGCAGGGCATCCTAGATACCAAAAGATGTTGACAGCAATAAGAAAGGATTTCTATTGGCCGGGTATGAGAAAATATATAGCAACCTATCTAAACAAGTTTCTAGAGTGCCAGCAAGTGAAAGTAGAACACCGACATCCAGCTGGGTTAATGCAGCCTATACCAATTCCAGAATGGAAATGGGAAGTGATTTCATTGGATTTCATCACTGGACTACCAAGATAAAAAATAATTAATGAATCTATAATGGTAATAGTGGACCAATTGAGTAAATCGACACACGTCATACCAGTTCATTCCACCTATAAGATAGTACAAATAGCATATTTATTTATGCGAGAAATTTTCAGACTGCACAACATTCCCAAGATTGTTATTTCAGATAGGGATGTAAAATTTACATCAGCTTTTTGGAAAGCACTGTTTACGGGTTTAGGGACTCAAGTTAATTTCAGCATTGCGTATCATCCACAAATGGATGGGAAAACAAAACAAGTAAATCAAGTGCTGGAAGACATGTTTAGAATGTATGTTATGCAGCAACTGACTAAGTGGGAAGAATATTTACACTTAGTAGAATTTGCATATAATAACGATTATCAAGAATTGTTAAAAATGAGTCCGTTTGAATCCCTATACGGGCGACAGTGCAGAACTCCTATCAATTGGAGTAGTCCTGAGACCAAGCTCATGCTGGGACTAGACATGTTAGCCGAAATGGAATTAGAAGTGAAGACAATCAGACAAAATTTAAAAGCAGCCCAAGACAGGCAAAAAGTGTATGCAGATAAAAAGAGATCATATCGTGAATATGAAGTTGGAGATCACGTGTATGTGAGAATTAAGCCAAAGAAGAGTACGATAAGATGGGCATCTTGTGCAAATCTAGCTCCTAGGTTTTGTGGCCCTTTCCAAATACTGGAAAGAGTAGGGCCTGTGGCGTATCACTTGGCCCTTCCCAGCCATATCCGGGTGCATAATGTTTTTCATGTATCGTTACTAAAACGATATATTCATGATTCAAGACATATAATCCATTGGCAGAACATTCAGGTAGAGGGTAAACACAATAGTTAAAATATTATATGTTAAAGACTTATGTAAACTAATACAAAGTCTATTGTGTGTAGGTAGAACCGGACGGAGAATATCTGGTTGAGCCCCACAGTATAATCGACCAGAGGGAAATCATGCTCCGGAAACGAGCCATCACCCAGGTTAAAGTGTAATGGAAGCACTTTGGCCCAAAAGAGGCTACCTGGGAGGACGAAAGTTTTGTGCGGGAAGCATATTCTAAACTTTTTGCTGATATAGAGTAAGAACATCGGGGACGGTGTTCTCTTTCAGAGGGGGAAAACTGTAACCAATGTCTTAGTTGTTGACAAATTGTTAGGTTGTTGTTAAGAGTTGTTAAACACTATTGTTATTTTTTACAAACAGAATATTTGAACATAAATTAATTTTGGTATTGGAATAAAAAATTACTTGTGAAATCAGTTTCATAAGTAAAGACTGATGGTAAAAGTAAATTCAAGATCTTGAGTTAGTTGAACAGAAAAATAGTTCAACAGTTATCCAAAGAAACCCTGGAATAAATAAGAGATTTCAGGGAGTTTTGGGGGTTCTGTTGGAGAGCTGAGAAAGGAATTTTCATCCTTTGAAGTAAATCCCTGAAGGAAAAAACTTACAGAGGAGACTGTTCCACTAGAATTGGAGAATTGGACCGGACTATCCCGAGATTCTCTTCAAGATTTTTGTATTCAACGTAGACTCAGACTTTGAGCACGGGGGAGAGTTGAAGGACGTAATCGCCTCACTCGTGGAAGGGAGGCAATCAAATTATCAGTCAAAATTAAGTACAGATGAGTGGAATTCTTGTTTTCTTATAGTAGTATAATATGTTTCTTTTTTCTAAATTATAGATAAGAGAACTGAGAAGATGCAATGATTGAATGATTTTATATGTTTGAAATTTTTACAGACAGGAAAGAAAATCTCAGAAAAGTTATGCAAAGTAGGAAAGATTTATTTTCTGTACTCTACATATGTAACTAACATTAAATAAAAATATATATACAGTAAGGAGTAAGTTACATTCTATCAAGATTAACTGAAGGACTGTTAGCCAAGCTTCTGTGACCAAATTCTGGGTTGGTCGTCCTTCAAATCCTATGATATTACACTGACAAACCGTGGTCGGGTCACGAATCAGAGTTAATAAATCTAGCATACCTGAGCTAAAATGAAAATACTAAGATGCTAGCAGACTTATGTTTGTTATGGTTCTTCATGTAAATAACTAGAAATACCAACAGAATAATGTAAAGTTCACAACCCTCATTAGCTAAAATCGAACAGAAAAGAACAAAGCCTCTGTGAGGGAACGAATAGAGAAACTATAACGCATGCATCAACATTGAGGTGTAAGAGACAGTATAAGTAAAATAAGAGAGTTAAATAGAGATTGCAAGTGTAAAAGCTTTCAAGCTATCCAAATATTTCATACACCGTAGTAGTAGAACCAAAAATATAACTTCATGCATGTTCAGTAGAGACTATATATATATATATATGATGAGAAACAGGTATTGATAAACTGTTTATATATATTTACTATTGTCAAATCGAAACTCCTGACATATGTCTTCATATGCATTTATCAATACAGTATTGTAAACCATTGGCGCGGATATGAAATCCAGAGTCATATTATACAAATAATAGTGGAAAATAAATTCATAGTTGCTATTCACCCGAGATAGAGAATCAAAAACAAGTTTATACAGAAGAAAGGCCTGTGGCTGTAACATAAATCCTTCCAACTAAAACCCTGAGGAAATTATTTTAGCTCGAAGGCCAAAATTATCACCAGCCGCCTACGACCAAGGGTTTAAACCTTAAAGCTCGGATAGGGGTACCTGTTAGAGTGTTGGAGTGCCGTTTAACTACTCTGAAACTGAATGGCTCCATGCAATCCTCAAAACTTGACAATCTATTTCAGTTGGGTAATGAAAATCTATTACCTGCCAAAGTAAAGAAACTAAGTTAGTTAAAGAGATTGAATTAATGAAATAAAATCTGCTACTCTATTTAACCGAGTTATTAAACCAGAAACAGTGAAATAGGGAAGAAAACCGGAATGATTCTGAGCGATACCTGTCGGCTATGCCGGATAGAGAACGCATGCCGAAAACTGGAAACTTCAATGAGCCAATGTACAAACAGGATAAAGAAAATAGAATATAAGTATTTAACATAGGTAATAAACCCGAAACTAAACACATAGCAAGGAAGTAAGGGTTGTAGGTAATCAAAAGATACAAATGAACCATTTCATTCTTTTACAGGCAGCTTACAGGGTTTACCAGTCAACAAGGGACGTGAAGCTTTCACCGAGGCATCAAGCCGCCACATAACAAGTGTTATGAAGCCTAGAAACCGGATGGAGAAACCCTGATACAACAGAGCTGACTCCTAGAACTTTTGTTCGAAGGAATGCAAATGAAAAACAGTTACAACACTGAATTCATTAGTTCAACCCTAATGAGTTTACACCGTCGGATCTAATCCAAGATCAATGGTGGATAGGAAGCCAGATGTCAATCCAAATCAAGTCAAGTGCGTGCCAGCTTCCCAAAGAATTGAAATAAATATACGTAGCAGTACCATAGTACCTCTATAAGTTAAGCGAATTGAATACAAATTATGCTACCGAGTTATTGGATATGGCATGAAATATGATGTCAAATTAAATAAGTATTATATGATTGATACCATGGCATATGTTCTATGGATGCAATGCCTGTATATCATGTATAAACATAATTTTTAACCAAAGAGCCAATGCGTGCATAGATATATCTTAGTTCCGCATTATGTAAACAATGTTTTTTTATAAACAATGAGAAGGGTTGCAATTATGAACTGAATTCTTTTAAACAAAGGACTAATTCTTAGTAGATTATGGTAATACTATTACAGGTATAACTTAGATGTATGGTAGATAGTAAATTTTTTTTTACTGTTGTCATTTGTGTAATATGGGTGAATGTTATAAATACCACGGGTCAAAGACCATATCTAAATTTATAAAACTCCGGATCCATCTAGATCCATTTTAAATAGCCTAACTAAATAGGTAAGGTAAATAAAGGCTATTTAAAATGCTTTACCATAAAGTTTTAATACCTTACGCTAGATGGATAGGAGTTTTAATATGCTAGATGCATTTATTTTAGGCTGGATCCGGAGGTATTAAAGGCTATCAATGAGGAATAAATAGGTAAGGTAAATAAATAAAAATATAAATAAAGGAGAGGTATGATAAATAAATAAACCCTCTTTTTATATTTACTCCATATTCAGCTTTATAATTAATGACACTCAAAAGGATGTTTTATTTAGGTGAATCCTGTGGCTCAAATACCATGGGTCAAATTAATATTATTGCGCCCAGGCGCTCTACACCCCAGTATAGGGTAGATATGTAGATGTAATGTAAGAAAGTTTGTAAACTTTTGTAATGTCGGCTCAATATATAGGGTACATGTGTAGATGTAATGTAAGAAAGTTTGTAAACATTTTGTATTTCGACTTAATTGTAATCAATATATTTGTAATAATTATCCCTACCTTTTAACCCAAAGTTATATTTACGAACACTAAAAAAAGTATGGTCAATAATATATATATATATATATAGGGTACATGTGTAGATGTAATGTAAGAAAGTTTATAAACATTTTGTAATGTCGACTTAAATGTATTCAATATATTTGTAATAATTAAGTATGGTCAATAAATAAAAATATAAATAAACGGGAGGTATGGTAAATAAATAAAACCTATTTTTATACTTACTCTAGAAATATGGTAAATAAATAAAACCCATTTTTATATTTACTCCATAAACCTCCTTATATATTTAAGAAAACTCAAAAAAGAAGTTTTATTTAGGTGAATACTATGGGCCAAATACCATGGAACAAATTATTATTAATACACTAATGTAGGTACATGATACTATAAACCATTCCTTCTGCCAGATACCATGGGCCAAATAACATGGTATTGGAATAAACATGGGCAAGATTTGGCCCTACATGATACTAATGTAGTGAAATGTCTTCTTATTGAAACTATAAACCATTTGTAATTGGCTAAATCCTTATTATTCCCATTTTCCATCATTCAACATTATTAATCACTTTCAATTCAAACATGGTAATAGAGAATAACTAAATGTGTGGAAATAAGAAGAATAAAATAAAATAGTTTCAAATTGATGGCAATGAAGATGGTTTGTAATTGACTTCATTCTTATTACTCACATTTTCTATCATTCCACATTGTTACATTATCACTTTGCAATTAAAATTTTTATTTCATCATTTTTCATCATTCAAGTTAGTAATTGTCTCATCATTCATCGTTAATCTTAGACATTTTTAGCATTTTAAAATGATCAAAATAATTATATGTTCAACAAATTTTGTATGATCGCAAATGACTGAAACCAGATCCATCTTAACTCTGGATCTATCAAGTGTTGAGAGGGATCAAATATCTCAAGGTGCAAACCTTTCCTCAAGTTTTGCACTAAAAAAAGAGGTTTGCACCTCGAGAGATTTGATCCCTCTTGGTGCTTGATAGATCTAGAGTTAAGATGGATCTAGGCTGTTAAATAAATAAACCTTCTGTATAGGGTAGATGTGTAGATGTAATGTAAAAACGTTTGTAAACTTTTGTAATGTAGGCTCAATAAATATGGTACATGTGTAGATGTAATGTGTTGTGCATATCAACCCCTCCATTAAAAAATTTGGCTAACAGTCCCATCCGAATCCATTTAAAATCCCTATAGTGGCCCAAAACCCTCACATTTCATCTATCGTTGCCCTCCCTGCGCACAAAAATACACCATTTCAAAGTTAAAAACCACAATTAAATTTTATATCGGGTCTCAGCCCCTTGGTTTTAATCCCCATGTGACTCGTATGCAAAACCTTGTGTCATAACCAAACGGGGCCCATCACTTTACAGTTTCGGGCCAATTTTTAGCCGTCCGATCTCAACCAAATCTACAGCCCGTAATCAATTCAGTAATGATGGCCCCCACGCCCGAAAACCGGCGGTTAATTTCGCACCACCATTGCTGGGCAAGCGGTATTTCCCTTGGAGCCAGCGATTCCATAGATCGCATGACGCGTGTCCGAGGGTACGATTGCCAAACCACCCATTTCGCGCATTAAAGTTAGGGCAAAGGTCGGGCAGCAGAATCCATAGCAGCCATCAGATCTTGAAGCCTCCATCCAACGGTGGTCCTCCTCCAAAGATGCACGAAGAATAATCTAAGCTCGTCGCGCCTATGGCCCACCCTCATACCTCCGCTTGATGCAGTGTGAACCGCCGATTTTGGTTTAAGGATTACACGACTCAGATTATTTGTATACACACTGGTTGACCAGACCCGCATCCACGTCCCCTTCCGCCATTTATGTATATATATTTCGTTCACACACTGTATTGCCACATTTGGTGTTATAAAACTTCGTCAATCCATTTTTCTCAGTTCCTCTGTTTTCTTCATCACCAACCCCCATACTTCCGTCGTTCCGCCATGCCCGAATCACCATTTCCATTGGCCACCACATATACTATCCCCACGTTTGGTTTCTCTAAAAATGTTTGCAGATTTTGCAGGTTTTCAGCAATGGAAAGTTGTTACGATTTATAGTCTGGATCACAGTAACAGAGCGCATCCAAGGGCCAGTCTACTGAAGCTACTGTAATAAAAGAATGGTCTCGAAAACCACCATGATAAGACACTCATTGCAAAAGCAGGATTCGAAATCTTTCGAACCCTCCAAGAATAATTTTAAAACACAAATTTGGCATATGGAGATATAAATGTTGCTATAAAGAGCATCGGCAAGAAATTAAAGACTTCACCAACCACTCTGAAGACTTTTGAGCTCATCCACAATGTTTAAGAGAAAAAGTACCAGAGCAGAGATCTCCCAGACCACAAAAAGGTGCAGTGCACTGAAATCATATCCTTTAGGTTATATTGCCCCAGATTTTGCTCCCAGCAAAGGACAAGGTGTTTATATATTTTATTCTCCGTGTCAAGTCCATAAAGATATCTCCTCCCTCAGCATTTATTCCATAGAGCTGCAGAAAGATATCTACAACACTTCAACGCCATCAAGGGACATGGGCGGGCTCTTGTTTACCATTTTGTTTTAATGAAATCATTAGATGCTTTCACCAACTCCTTTTATCGGTGGTTCTGCCTCTTCTCCTATAAGAACCCTCAAGAAATACATTGGAGAGGTTCCAGATTTCTATCAGAGAGCTGTGCAATGAAAGGGATATTGTAATACATTTTGTAAAGCTGTTGTATGAGGGCTCAGAGCCCGTAGGGTCTCAGTGAGGAGGAGTTCTATCTGTCTTAGAGGATTCTGGTCTTTGGTAGCTCACAGTATGTAACCTTTTCTTATGTGTTTAATAAAATATTTCATTTCATACATCTTCTTGTATCATGTTACTGGAATGCGAGTGGCTCACTGGTTTTAAGTGAGGATTCATCCTAGTTGATGCCCACACTTGAAACAGTCAAGCGCTTTAAATAGGCTCAGGCATGATATACTGTTTCATACTCATCTCATACATATTTCTGCTATATTAGTTGCTTGAGGAGGGTGCTTTTAAAACGCCATTATCATGTATGGATTCTTAAATCGATAAGCCCATATGTGGTCCTGTTGTGTATCTGGGTATCAGCCTCATGTTGACTAGTATCTTCTTCATATTTCCTTCACTGCATACACCATCTGATATTTGATTTCTGTGATATATTATTTGAATCGACCCTCTTTACAGTGAATTGTCTCTTAACTGTCTGATGCTTTTGTATTGGAGCTTTGCATTGTGCCTCTACAACATTACTTTCCCTGTGACAGTTTATGTGAGTTCTGGTTCCGTTTAAATCATTTTCCTTGTTTTACAATAGATAGCAGGAGAACATTTGGACTGACACCCCAGATATATTATATGCCCTCTTGCTAAGATAATATGTCCTAGGCACTGGTCTATGGAAACTCTAGGCTGTCTCTATGAGTTACAACATCTTTCTGGCGCCGTTTCTAGGGATGAATTTGAGAATATAAATTTCCCTGGGCCTCGACAAATCATATTCACTCTCTAATCAGGTGAGCACAGAGAGTTGAAGAGTTGCGTATCTCTCACCTTGGCAACTCCACTGCTCCTTATTTGATAAATCTATTGGTAGTTCTGGCTCCTCAAAAGCCACATTTGAGGTCAAATTCCTCTAAGTTAAAAGCATCCTCTGTATTTGACCCAGAGAAGATTATCCATAGAAGAATTTGGAAAGAAAGACGATCAGCCCGTGTTGGAGACCCTGAATATTCTCAAGAAGATTATCCATCCTCTTCTTCTCAAGAAATTCCAGTAGAAAATCCTGACTTTACTAAAGAAAATCCTGAATATTACTCAGATAGCCCACCCAGGGGAAGTGCTAGAACCAAAGAAAACCTTCATCTCACCCCTGAGGCCGAAGAAGTTAAAGAAGTCATAGAAGTAGCTGTTGTTAACCGTGAACTTTTCCCATCTACACCTCAGGATTCTATGCAATTTATTCCCATTGTTATACATACTCCTCTCCCACCTCCTCCGCTTCCTCCATTTGTAAATCAAACTGTTGCACAGCCCCCACCTCCTCCAATGGCTAATGTACCAGCTTTTCTATTGAACAAATATGCTCCACTGGCCTTACCCCAAGTGCTAAATGATATGCCATAGGATTATTTGAAGATTCTGCCCAGATTTAACGGAGAAAATGAAATTGATGCTCAGAAACATCTTGAGACTTTCTGCTCTTTTGCAGAAAACTTAAATGTAGAACATTTGGATGTGGTCTTGAGATTGTTTGTGCAATCTTTGGATGGTGAAGCCAGAAAATGGTTCAAGACATTAGGAAACCGTTCAGTAACCACCTGGGATGACATGGAGAATACTTTTCTCAGGAAATGGGGAGAAAAGAAAGATCACGGACAGTGTCTCACTGAGTTCAATACACTCAAGAAGAGACATAATGAAGGAGTGTTGGAGTTTATTAAGAGATTTAATAAGTTATATCTAAATCTCCCTGTAGATATCAAGCCTCATCAGAATGCTGCAAAAGTTGTTTTCATTGCAGCCTTTGACTCATAATTCGGTTTCTCCCTCAGAGAGAGAAAGCCTGCCACCCTAGATGATGCTCAGTCAGACACTCTTGAATTGGAAGCTAACTTTTCTTCCTCTGGAAAATTAAAAGGAAATGTTGAACAGGAGGTTAGAAGGAAAGGAAAGGAAGAGGTTTCCACCTCTAATCAAGACAAGGATGCAGATAAAATTGAAGAAATGAGTAAAATGATCAAGAATCTCACTAATAAATTGGGTAAACTTGAACTGGAGACCAAGAATACAACTCCCAATAATTTTTATAATGCTCCGAACAAAGGATATAATCTTTAGTATAAGAGACCACCATTGCAAATATTTCCAATGGAAGCAAAGGAGCAGCAAGATCAGGTACCACATCCCTTGTACCTGGAAGGTCCAGCAGATGACTCCACTGAAGATGCTGCTTATGAACTAGAAGATTCAAATCTTTCTTTCTCAAATAATTATGAAATGGAATGCCCATTGCAAGAAGAAGAAGAAGAAGCAGAGATTGATCATTATTGTAAGCAATTTGCTGATTTCATGCAAGCACAATTCAATGTAAAATATGATCTCAGATCTTCAAGGAAAAGGACCCGAATTCAAGACCAAGAAGAAGAGCCACCGCAGAATAATGCACCTGCTCAGAAGGAGTCAGCAACAAAGAGAAACACAGATAAAGGTAAGAGTCCTCTAATTACCCCCTTGCAGCCTAATGATCAGATTCCTTCTTCTTCAAAAGTAGTCAGTCCTCCTAATGATGAATCTGTGTCAAAAGAAATTAAATTTTCAGCTGAAAATAAAGAGTCAAAAGAAGTTGTGATAGAAAAGCCCCCTCCTGCTTTTAGTTTGCAAAGATAACTTGAGAAAATTAAAATTCCGGTCCCCTTGACCGAGCTACTAAAACAACCTGCATATCAGTCTCAAGTTACTTCTTTTATGCTCCCTCCTGAAATATCAATTGTACCTGATAGTTTAAACCTTCAAGAAGAAAGACCCATGGTAGTCTTTGGCCCACATGTTGAGGAAGTAGATCCTTCTACTCCTCCTTTTTATGTGTCTCTAGTTATTTATGACCTGATGTTACACAACTGCATGTTAGATTCTGGGGCTTCCCATAATATTATGCCTCTATCCGTCATGGAACAACTAGGACTGCAAATCACGCGCCCATATAAAGACCTTTATTCATTTGATTCCAAAAGAGTCAAATGCTTAGTGATGATTAAAGATTTAGTGGTCAATCTGGCCCAAATTCTAGCAAAGAGTGTGGTCATGGACATTGTGGTGGTTGATATCCCAGCCCGCTTTGGCATGTTGTTGTCAAGGTCCTGGGGTACAAAAATTGGTGGGTCAATTAAGCTGGATTTAACATATTCTACCATCCCAGTTTTTGGTGGACAGGAGAGGAGGTTATATAGAGAGACTAAATTTGTCAAGGTAGTTACTAAGGCTGATAACTCTGAAAATTCACCAGTCTATAGTAAAGAAGGAGATTTTTCATGCTTTATGTTAGAAGAAGATCAAAATTATGTGCATGAATCATCCTTCAGAATTAAGGACGAGCAACCTTCAGAAAATTATGAGGCAGAAATATGGACTTTGCATTTTGATGGAGCAAATTCAAGGGAAGGCAATGGAGCTGGGGTGTTATTAATCTCTCCTACAGGAAAATGGGTGCCATTTTCTTTTAAATTGGAGTATGAGGCTACCAATAATGTAGCTGAATATGAAGCACTACTATTGGGATTGCAAACAGCTAGGAACATGGGCATCCAGAATTTAAAAGTCATGGGAGACTCTGAGCTGGTGGTAAGACAGGTCAGAAATAAATGTCAAATTAAGCATCCACGGCTGAGAGCCTACAGAAATGAAGTATGGGACATGGTGGAAAATTTATTCTCGGCTTTTAATATACAGTTCATGCCCCGGGATCATAACAAAATGGCAGATTCTCTTGCTGTAGCTGCAAGTACATTTCATCCTCCACAGAATCCTTTATTGAGTTATGAAATTGAAGTACGATACAGACCATCAATCCCAGATAATGTTAAACATTGGCAGGTATTTGAAGATGATGAACAAATGAAGAGATTCTTGGAGACAGTAGGAGAATTCTCCAATATGGAGATTGATGATAATGAAGAAGAGGAAGCTGAAAATGTTGTAGAAAACAAATGGGAAGAAAAAATAGCAGGCAATAAAGTGCTGCAGCTGAAAGGAAACATCATACCTAGAGGGCTAGTGCCGCTAGAAATATTATTTGATAAAAATGATGTTCCATTGCAGCATAATAAAATAGTAGAATAAAATCAAGTAGAAGACTTGAATTTGGGCACTGATGCTGAGCCCAAAATTGTAAGATTATCTAAGAAGGTTTCAGAGGAATACAAAAGAAAATATTTGAAATTATTTCAGTCATACAAGGATTTATTTTCATGGTCCTATCAGGACCTAAAAACTTTTGATGTTAATATAATGCAGCATAAAATTCCTCTGAGGGAAGATGCAAAACCATACAAGCAGAAGCTTAGACAAATAAACCCTCTGCTGCTCCCTTCAATTGAAAAAGAAATCAAGAAGCTGCTACATGCCAAAATAATTGTGCCACTGAGGTACTCTGAATGGGTAGCAAACCTTGTTCCTGTTCGAAAGAAAAATGGAGAAATAAGATTATGTGTGGATTTCAAGAATTTAAAAAGAGCATTCTTAAAGGATAATTATCCACTGCCTAAGATGGACCACATCCTGAAAAAAGTAGTAGGAGCCTCCAGAATGTCAATGATGGATGGGTTTTCTGGTTATAATCAGGTAGATGTGTTCCCAGAGGATTAGAAGAAAAATGCATTTACAACACCATGGGGAACATTCATGTATGCCAGGATGCCATTTGGGCTAATTAATGCAGGAGCTACTTTTCAGAGGGCAATGGACATAGATTTTGTTGGAGAGCAGGACAAGTTTCTGGTGGTATATCTGGATGATATCACAGTGTTTTCGAAGGATGATACTGAACACATTCAGCACTTGCAGAGAACCTTTGAAAAATGCAGAAGGTATGGTCTCTCCCTCAATCCTCAAAATTCTTTATTTGCATTAGATGAAGGAAAACTCTTAGGGCACATTGTAACTAAAGATGGTGTGAAAATAGACCCTAAAAGAGTTGAAGTCATAAATGGAATTCCTCTCCTCAGGAATAAAAAAGAAGTGCAGGTGTTTCTAGGCCGAATCAATTTCCTGAGAAGGTTTATTCCTAACTATGCTGAGATAGTTAGGCATATAACTGATATGTTGAAAAAGAATAATGAAGTAAAATGGTCTCAGGAATCTAGAGATGCATTCACCAGAATAAAACAGGCATTTGCTGAAGCTCCTGTGCTAGCTGGGCCAGATTATACAAAGCCATTTATAATATTTTCATTTGCTTCACCCCATACAGTAGCAGGAGTCTTATTATAGAAAAATGAAGATGGATATGAGCAGTCCATAGCCTTTTTCAGTCAGGTATTACATGATGCAGAATTGAAATACAATATATTGGAGAAGCAGGCATATGCCCTAGTGAAATCCCTCAAGGCTTTTAGAATGTATGTTTTGCAGTCTCACATCACTGCCTATGTCCCTACAACAGCTGTCAAGGACATTCTCATTCAGGGAGATAGTGAAGGAAAAAGGGGAAGATGGATTGCAAAAATACAAGAATATGATTTGGACATCAGACCTACTAGGCTTATTAAAGGCCAGGGGCTAGCCAAAATTTTGTCTGAATCAAATCATCAGGCTTTAGGTATAAATTTGTCCATGATGGCGAATGAAGAGTTTGAGAAAGGAGAAGAGCAGCATGAAATAGAGCTGGCCACTCAGAAGATACACATGAAATATCTCACCAGCCCTTGGTACAAAGAAATAATTGAATATCTCTTAACACTCAGCTGCCCTTCAAGTTGTGATAAGGTAAAATACAGAGCCGTGAGAATGAAATCGTAGAAATACATAGTTGCTAATGGATAGCGATACTGGAGAGATCCTTCAGGAATATTGCTGTTGTGTCTTACAGAAAATGAAGTGGAGAATATAATGACAGAATTTCATGAAGGAATCTGTGGAGGACATTACAGGTGGAGGGCCACAGCACATAAAATGCTGAGAGATGGTTTTTATTGGCCTAAATTATTTGGAGATGTTTTCAATTGGGTTAGAGCATGTGATAAATGTCAAAAATTTGCTCAGAGACAAAAGCTTCCTGTTTTTCCCCTGATTCCAGTTCATATAGATGAACCATTTCAGCAATGGGGATTAGATTGTATAGGTGAAATACATCCCCCTTCAAGTGGCCAACATAAATGGATATTGACTGCAACAGATTACTTTACAAAGTGGGTGGAAGCCATACTTGCGAGAAATGCTACAGATGTTGTAATCATCAAATTCATGGAAGAGAACATCATATCCAGGTTTGGCTGTCCAGCTAGGATTGTAACTGATAATGCACGGGCCTTCAAGTCCAATAAATTTGTAAATTTATGCCAGCAGTATAATATTGCATTAAATCACTCCACATCTTACTATCCACAGGGGAATGGCTTGGCAGAGTCTTCCAACAAAACTCTGGTGAGGGCCTTGAAGAAGACAATTAATGAGAATCAAAAGAATTGGGATTCCCAATTGAAATTTTCTCTGTGGGCGAACATAATAACTAGCAAGAGAGCAACAGGGAAATCTCCTTATGAACTAGTATATGGATGAGCAGCTGTGTTTCCGGTGCAGCTGGCATTACCAGTAGCACGCTTTATGCAGGAAAATGAGGAAGAACCATATGACATGGTTAGAAGAATTAACCAACTAGTATAATTGGAGGAAACACGGAGCCAAGTGAATCAGAGATTAGCGGGGTATCAGGAGAAAATGAAAAACATCTTTGATCGGCATGCAAAAGACAAGAAATTTCAAATTGGCGATCTGGTTCTCAGATGGGATGTTCGAAGAGCAGAAAAGGGAAAACATGCTAAATTCGATCCACTGTGGTTTGGTCCATTTAAAATTGTAGAACTGAAAGGTAATAACACGTTCATATTGGAAGACCTACAGGGTGATCTGCTTGAATCCCCTGTAAATGGAAAATTCCTCAAATCATATTTCCAATTTTGATTCAGGCAAAACAAGCCTGATGTACCATATTGTATATAAGTTTTTCTTCAGTTTTGTTTTGATGGGAACGCCGACGAATTATGGAGTAAATTGTAGAAAGGCTAAGTAGCAGAGCCATCCAAAAGAGCATCTGAAGGTCTGCAGAGTTCTCGGCACGTCCACGGAGGAACGCACTGTCCCCAGATGGAGTCGATGGTGTGCATATCAGCCCCTCCATTCAAAATTTTGGCTAACAGTCCCATCCGAATCCGTTTAAAATCCCTATAGTGGCCCAAAACCCTCACATTTCATCTATCGTTGCCCTCCCCGTGCACAAAAATACACCATTTCAAAGTTAAAAACCGCAATTAAATTTTATATCGAGTCTCAGCCCCTTGGTTTTAATCCCCATGTGACTCGTATGCAAAACCTTGTGTCATAACCAAACGGGGCCCATCACTTTACAGTTTCGGGCCAAGTTTTAGCTGTCCGATCTCAACCAAATCTACGGCCTGTAATAAATTCAGTAATGATGGCCCCCGCGCCCGAAAACCGACGGTTAATTCTGCACCACCATTGTTGGGCGAGTGGTATTTCCCTTGGAGCCAGCGATTCCATAGATCGCATGACGCGTGTCCCAGGGTACGATTTCCAAACCACCCATTTCGCACATTAAAGTTAGGGCAAAGGTCGGGCAGCGGAATCCATAGCAGCCGTCAGATCTCAAAGCCTCCATCCAACGGTGGTCCTCCTCCAAAGCTGCACGAAGAATAATCTAAGCTCGTCGCGCCTATGGCCCACCCTCATACCTCCGCCTGATTCAGTGTGAACCGCCGATTTTGGTTTAAGGATTACACAGCTCAAGTTACTTGTATACACACTGGTTGACCAGACCCGCATCCACGTCGTCCACTCCGATTGACCTTTCATACACAAACGTGCCATCCACCTCCCCTTCCGCCATTTATGTATATATATTTCGTTCACACACTGTATTGCACATTTGGTGTTATAAACCTTCGTCAATCCATTTTTCTCAGTTCCTCTGCATTCTTCATCACCAACCCCCATACTTTCGTCGTCCCACCATGTCGAATCACCATTTCCATTGGCCACCACGTATATTATCCCCGCGTTTGGTTTCTCTAACAATGTTTGCAGATTTTGCAGGTTTTCAGCAATGGAAAGTTGTTACGATTTACAGTCTGGATCACTGTAACAGAGCGCATCCAAGGGCCAGTCTACTGAAGCTACTGTAATAAAAAAATGGTCTCGAAAACCGCCATGATAAGACACTCATTGCAGAAGCAGGATTCGAAATCTTTCGAACCCTCCAAGAATAATTTTAAAACACAAATTTGGCATATGGAGATATAAATGTTGCTATAACGAGCATCGGCAAGAAATTAAAGACTTCACCAACCACTCTGAAGACTTTTGAGCTCATCCGCAATGTTTAAGAGAAAAAGTACCAGAGCAGAGATCTCCCAGACCACAAAAAGGTGCAGTGCACTGAAATCATATCCTTTAGGTTATATTGCCCCAGATTTTGCTCCCAGCAAAGTATAAGGTGTTTATATATTTTATTCTCCGTGTCAAGTCCATAAAGAGATCTCCTCCCTCAGCATTTATTCCATAGAGCTGCAACAAGATATCTACAACACTTCAACGCCATCAAGGGACATGGGCGAGCTCTTGTTTACCATTTTTTTTTAATGAAATCATTAAATTCTTTCACCGGCTCCTTTTATCGGTGGTTCTGCCTCTTCTCCTATAAGAACCCTCAAGAAAGACATTGGAGAGGTTCTAGATTTCTATCAGAGAGCTGTGCAGCGAAAGGGATATTGTAATACATTTTGTAAAGCTGTTGTATGAGGGCTCAGAGCCCGTAGGGTCTCAGTGAGGAGTTCTATCTGTCTTAGAGGATTCTGGTCTTTGGTAGCTCACAGTATGTAACCTTTTCTTATGTGTTTAATACAATACTTCATTTCATACATCTTCTTGTATCATGTTACTGGAATGCGAGTGGTTCACTGGTTTTAAGTGAGGATTCATCCTAGTTGATGCCCACACTTGAAACAGTCAAGCGCTTTAAATAGGCTTAGGCATGATATACTGTTTCATACTCATCTCATACATATTTCTGCTATATTAGTTGCTTGAGGAGGGTGCTTTTAAAACGCCATTATCATGTATGGATTCTTAAATCGATAAGCCCATATGTGGTCCTGTTGTGTATCTGGGTATCAGCCTCATGTTGACTAGTATCTTCTTCATATTTCCTTCACTGCATACACAATCTGATATTTGATTTCTGTGATATATTATTTGAATCATCCCTCTTTACAGTGAATTGTCTCTTAACTGTTTGATGATTTTGTATTGGAGCTTTGCATTGTGCCTCTGCAACATTGCTTTCCCTGTGACAGTTTCTGTGAGTTCTGGTTCCGTTTAAATCATTTTCCTTGTTTTACAATAGATAGCAGGAGAACATTTGGACTGACACCCCAGATATATTATATGCCCTCTTGCTAAGATAAGATGTCCTAGGCACTGGTCTATGGCAACTCTAGGCTGTCTCTAGGAGTTACAACATAATGTAAGAAAGTTTGTAAACATTTTGTAACGTCAGCTTAATTGTAATCAATATATTTGTAATAATTATCCCTAATTTTTAACCCAAAGCTAACACTCAAAAAGGTATGGTAAATAAATAAACCGGAGGTATGGTAAATAAATAAAACCTATTTTTGTATTTACTGTAGAGGTATGGTGAATAAATAAAACTCAATTTTATATTTACTCCATAAACCTCCTTATATATTTAAGAAACCTATGGGCCAAATACCATAGAACAAATTATTATTAATACTATGGGTCAAATACCATATTTAAGTAAATAAATATTAATGAGGAATAAATAGGTATGGTAAATAAATAAAATATAAATAAAGGAGAGGTATGATAAATAAATAAACCCTCTTTTTATATTTTTTTTAGATCTAGGACAATCGGTAGCTGGTGAGATTTTCCTGAGCAAGGCCCGGGTTCAAATCCAACGGGCTGCCACTATAAACCTAGGCTAGGTGCAACAGTCTGCAAGCCGCACACAATAGCAATTAAGTTATGCCTCAACAAGAGCCGAGACGTCCACTATGGGGTCGCCTACTCTTCTAGCCAAGACACAACAGGCGTATGTCTCCACGGGGGTTTGATCCTGGGTGGATCTGCTGAAAGTCAAGTGCTTTCACCATTTGCCCCCGCTTCACGGACTAAAGGTCGTGGGCTTGGCCCGGAACGGTTAATCTCTCACGGCGAGCCACGCCCTCACTCAGGATTGAGCACAGGACCTGTCCGTCTTTACGAGAGCGACCTTACCACTACGCCGCCTCCACAGACCTTAAAAGGTCGTGGGCTTGGCCCGGAACGGTTAATCTCTCGCGGCGAGCCACGCCCTAGCTCAGGATTGAGCACAGGACCTGTCCGTCTTTACGAGAGTGACCTTACCACTACACCGCCTCCACAGACCTTAAAAGGTCGTGGGCTTGGCCCAGAACGGTTAATCTCTCGTGGCGAGCCACGCCCTCGCTCAGGATTGAGCACAGGACTTGTCCGTCTTTACGACCTTACCACTACGCCGCCTCCACAGACCTTAAAAGGTCGTGGGCTTGGCCCGGAACGGTTAATATCTCGCGGCGAGCCACGCCCTCGCTCAGGATTGAGCACGGGACCTGTCCATCTTTACGAGAGCGACCTTACCACTACGTCGCCTCCACAGACCTTAAAAGGTCGTGGGCTTGGCCCGGAATGGTTAATCTCTCGCGGCGAGCCACGCCCTCGCTCAGGATTGAGCACAGGACCTGTATGTCTTTACGAGAGCTACCTTACCATTACACCGCCTCCACAGACCTTCAAAGGTCGTGGGCTTGGCCCGGAACGGTTAATCTCTAGCAGTGAGCCACGCCCTCGCTCAGGATTGAGCACAGGACCTGTCCGTCTTTATGAGAGCGACCTTACCACTACGCCGCCTCCACAGACCTTTAAAGGTCGTGGGCTTGGCCTGGAACGGTTAATCTCTCGCGGTGAGCCACGCCCTCTCTCAGGATTGAGCACAGGACCTGTCCATCTTTACGAGAGCGACCTTACCACTACGCCGCCTCCACAGACCCTCTTTTTATATTTACTCCATATTCAGCTTTATATTTAAGGACACTCAAAAGGAAGTTTATTTAGGTGAAGCCTATGGGTCAAATGCCATGGGCCAAATTAATATTATTGCGCTGAGAGGCGCTCTACAACCCAGTATAGGGTAGATGTGTAGATGTAATGTAAGAAAGTTTGTAAACTTTTGTAACGTCGACTCAATATGAATGGTACATGTGTAGATGTAATGTAAGAAAGTTTGTAAACATTTTGTAATGTCGGCTTAATTGTAATCAATATATTTGTAATAATTATCCCTACTTTTTAACCCAAAGTTATATTTACGAACACTCAGAAAGATATAGTAAATAAATAATAGTAAATAAATAAAACCTATTTTTATATTTACTCTAGAGGTATGGTAAGTAAATAAAACCCATTTTTATATTTTCTCCATAAACCTCCTTATATATTTAAGAAAACTCAAAAAACAAGTTTTTTATTTAGGTGAAACCTATGGGCCAAATACCATGGAACAAATTATTATTAATACCATGGGCCACATACCATGGAATAAATTATTATTAATACCATGGGCCAAAGACCATATCTAGATAAATAAATATTAATGAGGGATAAATAGGTAAGGTAAATAAATAAAAATACAAATAACAGAGAGGTATGATAAATAAATAAACCTTCTTTTTATATTTACTCCATATTCAACTTTATATTTAAGGACACTCAAAAGGATGTTTTATTTAGGTGAAGCCTATGGGTCAAATACCATGGGCCAAATTAATATTATTGCGCCGAGAGGCGCTCTATGCCGAGTATAGGGTAGATGTGTAGACGTAATGTAAGAAAGTTTGTAAACTTTTTTAACGTGGACTCAATATATATGGTACATGTGTAGATGTAATGTAAGAAAGTTTGTAAACATTTTGTAATGTCGGCTTAATTGTAATCAATATATTTTTAATAATTATCCCTACTTTTTAACCCAAAGTTATATTTACTAAGACTAAAAAAGTATGGTAAATAAATAAAAATAAAAATAAACCAGAAGTATGGTAAATAAATAAAACCTATTTGTATATTTACTTTAGAGTTATGGTAAATAAATAAAAACCATTTTTATATTTACTCCATAAACCTCCTTATATATTTAAGAAATTCAAAAAAGAAGTTTTATTTAGGTGAAACCTATGGGCCAAATAGCATGGAACAAATTATTATTAATACCACGGGCCAAATACCATAGAACAAATTATTATTAATACCATGGGTCAAATACCATATTTAAATAAATAAATATTATAGAGGAATAAATAGGTATGGTAAATAAATAAAAGTATAAATAAAGGAGAGGTATGATTGCTCCGAGAGGCGCTATACAACCCAGTATAGGGTAGATGTGTAGATGTAATGTAAGAAAGTTTGTAATCTTTTGTAAGAGTCAATATATATGGTACATGTGTAGATGTAACGTAAGAAAGTTTGTAAACATTTTGTAATGTTGGCTTAATTGTAATCAATATATTTGTAATAATTATCCCTACTTTTTAACCCAAAGTTATATTAATGAACACTCAAAAAGGTATGGTAAATAAATAAAAATATAAATAAACTGGAGGTATGGTAAATAAATAAAACCTATTTTTATATTTACTCTAGAGATATGGTAAATAAATAAAACCCATTTTTATATTTACTCCATAAACCTCATATATTTAAGAAAACTCAAAAAAGAAGTTTTATTTAGGTGAAACCTATGGGCTAAATACCATGGAACAAATTATTATTAATACCATGGGCTAGATACCATGGAACAAATTATTTAGGTGAAGCCTATGGGTAAAATACCATGGGCCAAATTAATATTAGAGGCGCTGTACAGCCCAGTATAGAGTAGATGTGTAGATGTAATGTAAGAAAGTTTGTAAACATTTGTAATGTCGAGTCAATATATATGGTACATGTGTAGATGTAATGTAAGAAAGTTTGTAAACATTTTGTAATCAATATATTTGTAATAATTATCCCTACTTTTTAACTCGAAGTTATATTTACGAACACTCGAAAATGTATGGTAAATAAATAAAAATATAAATAAACCGGAGGTATGGTAAATAAATAAAACCTATTTTTATATTTACTCCATAAACCTCTTTATATATTTAAGAAAATTCAAAAAAGAAGTTTTATTTAGGTGAAACCTATGGGCCAAATACCATGGAAAAAATTATTATTAATACCATGGGCCAGATACCATGGAACAAATTATTATTAATACTATGGGTCAAATACCATATTTAAATAAATAAATATTAATGAGGAATAAATAGGTATGGTAAATAAATATAAATATAAATAAAGGAGAGGTATGATAAATAAATAAACTCTCTTTTTATATTTACTCCATATTCAACTTTATATTTAAGGACACTCGAAATGAAGTTTTATTTAGGTGAAGCCTATGGGTCAAATACTATGGGCCAAATTAATATTATTGTGCCAAGAGGAGCTCTACGGCCAGTATAGGGTAGATGTGTAGATGTGATGTAAGAAAGTTTGTAAACTTTTGTAATGTCGAGTCAATATATATGTTACATGTGTAGATGTAATGTAAGAAAATTTGTAAACTTTTGTAATGTCAAGTCAATATATATGGTACATGTGTAGATGTAATGTAAGAAAGTTTGTAGACATTTTGTAATGTCGGTTTAATTGTAATCAATATGTTTGTAATAATTATCCCTACGTTTTAACCCAAAGTTATATTTACGAACACTAAAAAAGGTATGGTAAATAAATAAAACCTATTTGTATATTTACTCTAGAGGTATGGTAAATAAATAAAACCCATTTTTATATTTACTCCATAAATCTCATTATATATTTAAGAAAACTCAAAAAAGAAGTTTTATTTAGGTGATACCTATGGGCCAAATAGCATGGAACAAATTATTATTAATACCATGGGCTAGATACCATGGAACAAATTATTATTAATACTATGGGTCAAATACCATATTTAAATAAATAAATATTAATGAGGAATAAATAGGTATGGTAAATAAATAAAAATATAAATAAAGGAGAGGTATTCTCGACGCGTTTTGAACCAACCAGTGTGGTTCATCATTGTCCTAATGATGAACCACACTGGTTGGTTCGAAACGCGTTGACAATGTTCCATTGCATGTGATTATTACCGAAATATTTTTTACATTTATATGTTGGATCACAGAAGCATAGATTCCAAAAAAAGGAGAGGTATGATAAATAAATAAACCCTCTTTTTATATTTACTCCATATTCAACTTTATATTTAAGGACACTCAAAAGGAAGTTTTATTTAGGTGAAGCCTATGGGTCAAATACCATGGGCCAAATTAATATTATTGCGCCCAGAGGCTCTCTACAGCCCGAGGCTCTTTACAGCCCAGTATAGGGTAGATGTGTAGATGTAATGTAAGAAAGTTTGTAAACATTTTTAATCAATATATTTGTAATATTTATCCCTACTTTTTAATCCAAAGTTATATTTACGAACACTAAAAAAGGTATGGTAAATAAATAAAAATATAAATAAACCAGAGGTAAGGTAAATAAATAAAACCTATTTTTATATTTACTCTAGAGGTATGGTAAAAAAATAAAACCCATTTCTATATTTACTCCATAAACCTCCTTACATATTTAAGAAAACTCAAAAAAAAAGTTTTATTTCCGTAAAACCTATGGGCCAAATACCATGGAACAAATTATTATTAATACACTAATGTAGGTACATGATACTGTAAACCATTCCATCTGTCAGATAATACCATGGTATTGGAATAAACATGGGCAAAATTTAGCCCTACATGATACTAATATAGTGAAATGTCCTCGTATTCCTCACAGTTTACTTTTTGTTTTTTATTTTGGACAATTACAAAGGATGTCGATATTATAGCTATTTTGAAAGATGATAAACAATCTTGAATGTTTGAGTTTTTTTAACTCAATAGACTTAACAATGAAGACATGTATGACTGATAAATTTAAGAAATATGAGCTGGAATATTATATAAGCCAGAGTTTTTTTCCTTCTAAAAAAGATGAACATGGTTTGTCCAGGTTTGGATTTCGCTCATCTCTACCAGAAATCGAGAGATGGCTTGAAAATCAGCTTCCAAATTCAACAACCCATCTCATTTCTTACCTCAGTACGCCTCAGGGGTTTGATATACGGAGACAGATAACAGACAACCATTGTCTGTCGTCCCAGATTGTCATCAAATTGGCCAAACTTGTAATGCAAGATGACATAAGACGTAGCGTGGAAAGGTTTGATACCAATAAAATATATAGATTATTTCTGTGGTCAACTTTTCTCACACAGATTCAAGTCCATGTCGGAGCCATGATGGAGCGAAAGCTACCTGTATTCACTGACCTTGCAAGCTGTCATTGGCCATTTATGGTTGTTTTAATTTGGGTAAATTAGAAATTGGGCTGTTGTTTTCATTCAAGTAAGTTTGAATCTTTTGGGGAATGTTTTGTACTGCCTAAATGTTCCAGTTGATATCCTAAAGTGCATTTTTATACCAGTTCTTGTATATGTGAGAGAATTGTGTCATTACAGAGTGATGGGAAACCTTCATTTACTACTTTCGGAGATTGAGGGCTTCCAGTGGCAGGCAAGAATGTATTCTAGTCAAGATGCTGGGATCTAGGCCTCCATGTTTTGAGGAATCCCATGCCCAAGCAATTCCTCTCTATGTAAAATTGATTGGGTTACATTGTGATTCAATGGGATTGGTGTAGACTTCCTAGGAAATGCCTGTCCCTAATGAGTAGAGAGCTATTTTTGAGTCCTTTTATTCACCATCTCAAAATAGAATAGTACTGCCCAAGGGAAGATCATAGACAAAGTCCAATTCCTCTGATTTCTCAGTACAAAATTTCAACCTTGATGTTTCCCCTTGAAACCTATGTTATTGGTCAAGATCTTTGCATTGCATCAAAGGACCTAGGGATAAAATATCGCAGGGTAAATTATCACAGTGACCAATACGTTGCGAAGACAGACCCTGACAGTAATATCTGCAGAAATGATCAACCTTCTTTATTGGCAAAGGTCTTACCACAGAATTTGGATGCCCGCCTAAAACTTGGAAGAGTTGGAGATAGTTTTGGAGGAGTCTTTCATTCGACGAATCGGGAGCTGATGTGACAGCTCCCGATCCGCCCCTCCGACGACCATTCTATTCTCCGGCTCCCCGATGGTGGACCCCGCGACGAGGCAGCAAACGGCAAATGGAAGACTCCTCCAAACGGCGATGAGCGCCTCCTCCACCACGGCTCAACTGGCGCAGCTTCGCCCCGCAATGCGCCACCCCACGACTCGGGCCGCACTGCAATGCAGATGGTGGAAAAGACTCCTCCGTATAATGCATTCAATGAAACCTCCGTGCTCAAGATTTGAAATTCTGAATTCCCGCTCAAAATTTGAGCTTAAAATGAAATGTAAGATGGTCAACTGTGCCGCGTAAATTTTTTAAATTGAAATTAAAAATTCCCTCCCTATGAGAGGATTAGAAGGAAGACGTGGAAGACGTGGAGTGCTTCGCAGATTTCCAATGATACCATATCCAATTCGATCTAGATGCCAACTAACTGAAAATTATGGACTAAGGCGAGTTGAAGCAAATTTTCAGAAAGCTGTGTACTTCTGCAATGCCAGAAAGATGGACAATGCATATGCACTGGTGGTATATGAAGAAAATTAACCTGATATAACTCTATTGTTATTTTAGGACAACAATTGTTATTGTAGGAATTTACAGGCTATTTCTGTGTTCCATATATATTTCATGGCAACTGATTCTATGTTCCATATGTATTTCATGCCAACTTTATACTGCTAACCGAGTTATTCATCCTTAGTATTTTTTCCAGAGAGGAACTCGAATTTTAGCCCGGACCTGACAGAGTTTCACCGAGAGCTTTTATCCAACTATTTCCTTGTTCAAAATCTATTTTAACTTTGAAAAGTGTGGTATCCAGTTCAAATCTATGCTTGGTGTCTGATTCCATTCAATGTATTTTACAGACTGGCGTTTTCCTTCCCAACTTACTTTTTTTTACGGATGGGGAGTTTTCTTTCCCAATCGGTTTCCAGTTTCTTCTTATTTTCAAGCCTGCGATCATGTCTATATGCAGTGAAAGTACTTCTTTGCCAATAAGAATATCATGATGGAGCTTAAAATTCTCTTACAGTGCCGTTTTCGAACACACAGACACCAGGTATTGAGAAAATAACAAATTCGTTTAAGCATGGCACAAAGAATGATTGATTGGAATGTCAAATGCTACCGAAGTATAAAGATTCATTGCTGTAAATAGGGTTTCATTTCCTTAGGTTTCTCTTAATCTCGAGGCAGAAGGCCTACGATAAAGCTTAGCCGGCAAGTGAAATTATCTGCGTTATTGGCCGAAGGATTTTGAATCTAGTGTTGTAAGTTATCGTTGCGCAAAAACTGGAAGCTGGAGGAGAAATATTGTTTGCTGAGTAGTAGTGTCGTATTTCATCACTGTAATTTTTTAATTAAAGTAACGTTCATAAGGGCTTTTTGTGGGACGACTGGTATGTATAATGGATGTTCCAAGTTCTAAAATGACACATTTTTGTCCTTGTGATAATTTTTGAATCAAAATATATTCATAACGGTTTTCTCATGAGATGTATGTTTCAGTTCGTTGGAGTCATCAAGATCTTTTATGATTTACCATTGTTAAAAAGAATCAACATCCTAATTAAAAATCACCATGTCCAAATAGAATATGATTCCTCTTGAAGAAGGGAACGATGGAAACCTTTGACGTCGGTTGCGTAAGATTCAACTGGGAGTATGGTGAACAACGTTAGATGTCCTAAAATAACTTTATAAGAGAATCGAGGTATATGTATAATTGTTTATATTTTCATTTAATATATTTATGTTCTAATGTAGATTTATTTAATGTAAATTTATATATTAAAATAGAGAATTTAAGCATATTAAATTTGTATTTAATATTACATAAACTGTAAAAATATTTTTAAAAATAGAATATATATAGATATTATTTAATTTTTATTTAAAAATTTGGAAATGATAAAATAAAAAATATTCACATATATATTGTTCATTATCCTTATATTGTTATTAAAATACATTTATTAGAATATCATAGTATATGACATAAATTTATTTAATGTAATAAAGTTTCATAAAATTATAATTAAAACAAATAAATATCTATTTTATATTAAATTAATTTTCTAATTTATTATAATTTAACAATGTATAGTGAAAATATATTATAATGGAGTTTGTATTTTAGGTTATTAATTATTTTAAGAGATTTCTCAATTATAATGAAGGTATTAGAGCAATAAATTAAATTAGTCACCTTTTTAAATTGATGTGAAATCATAAAAATATGAGTAAAATATCATATATCACATTCTTTAATGGTTGATAACATGCATCATTTTAGTAATTAATGTTTGTATAGGACCCTATCTCATATTGATTTTAGAGGAGCGTTTTGAGGATGGTTCTCAACCCTTCTTACATTGGATAGTTTCTCTTGGCTTTGGCTAAAATATTTAGTAAACATTTGTGCCAAATTTGTAGTGGCTAAAATATAAATGAAAGAATGAATGAGATTGTATCTCCTTTATGATAGTTTAATCCTCCAAAAAATTGCTTCCATCTTCATCCCCTCCTCATGAAGCTTTTCAATACCATGAATTTTTGTGACAATTTTAGCAATGATAAAAAGTTGCAAATTACCATATATAAAAAGACATTGTGATAAGTTTTTGACACTATATTTTTAAAAAACAATAGTTTAAGCTTGCCACCATTTAGCCACCATCATTGTGCGTTTAAGGACATGATGGTTAGGATCATTAAATCCGTGTTAAGCAACTAGTGTGTTGGGCATATTGCTTTTTTGTGGGATGGGTGTATCATTTATGGGTGGGGTTTATGTCTCTCATTCATGTCCATATGGAATATAAAGTGGGATGCTTATGTATGTCTCTTGTTTGTGAAGGTTAAATGTGTCATTTATGTGCGTAAGTTGGGTGCAACATTTACGAGTGTGACTTAGACTTATTGTTTTGGTGCATGACTTTGATTTCTCATCTATGTATGTTAGTTAGGTATATCACTTATGTGAATGAATTAGGTGTATAATTTACATGTTGTTTATATGTCTAGGCCGGATACATTATTTTGATGTATCATTTATACACACAACATAAAATACATAGAAGTTTCACTTTTATAAGCTCTTAGTGCCAACACAATGTACAGACTAACTTAAAATACATCTTAGACAATGACCAATAAAATGTTCCATTGAATACACATGATGAAACCTTTCATTTACTTCTCATACACATCAATATTATTTGATTATAAATACTACTTAATTATTGTAGGTGGTAACTCGATAATAGTTTTTAATATTATAGTAAAAGATATATATACATTTTTTTTTAAATTGATAAAATAAATATTTATAATTAAAAATCAAATATATAGCACTACCAATTTACCATTTTAATAGTGATTTTGGCTAGAAGAGCTTCTACAAAAACCATTGCTTAAAATGTTGCAAGAGTGCTTTTCCAAGATAAATCCCTAACAATAAACATTTTATGGATGTAGTTTTTTTAAATAATTTTTTAAATTTAAATTTTAGTCTTATTGGTTTTAAAATTACCCCCAAATTATTGATGATTGAATTTTAAGGGAAATTAAAAACAAAAATGAAAAACATTTCTAAAACATTGAAAATTAAATTTTTAAATCATTATAATATGTTCTTATAAAATTATAAATAGGAATATATTTTTGTAAATGTTAAGTTATATATATATATATATATATAATCAAACTTATCTCTTTAGTGGATTCCACCGGATTTCATTGAAGCTATTGGAAACACTAAATTGAACACTTTATCAAAATAGACAACGAAACACTCACTAATGGGTCATATCATTCGTTTGTATTTGTGTTAAATTGGATTTATGTGAAGGTCTTTAAGATAAAATCATTTTAAAATGGGATGGTAAGGAACATCATCAGCCTCCAGAAAGTGATAAAATTTCTTTTAGATGCAGATCTTGTTAGTAGCCCGAGCATCTTCCTAGTGCATGCCCTGTCTCTAAAGGGGTGTCTGGATCCCTGGAGCTGCGAAAACCCAATCGCGGATGGCGTGATTAGGAGGCAACATTAAGTGTCAAGAATGTGGCAAGCTATAAGAAGAACAACTCTCAGCAGAAAAATGCACCTCCTAGCTTGCCAAATGCTTTTAACAATGGATAAGGTGGGAGGTTTACCAACAAAGAAAGTAAATATGATGCCAGAGAGAAACAAAAATTTTGAATAGTGAGAAGAAACACTTGGAAATGATAAATGCCCCTTTTTCAAGGAATTTTTCTCCAATTTTGTTCAATAGATGATGAAGCTTGGCAATGTTAGAGGAAATATTTGTTCCAAAAAGTGAAACACTTTGGACAATGCACCACATTCAATCATTCTCCTTTACATTGGCTTGATCCTCTTAACATTTGTTTTCATTTATTCAATATCTGCTTATAAGATGGAAATATTTTCTTTATTAAATCATTATTCAAATATGGCTATTCCAATAATTGAAACTATATGAAAGAACTAAGGTTGGATTTGAATTATTATACGTTTTAAGCTCTCATTTTTTGATGGGATAATAAATTGATTAATCTATATACATTTTTAAAATTTCAACTTTTGTTATATGAATTATTGATTTAATTTTATTGTACATATATTGAGGTAGAGTGAAACAATTTCATTTACGATTTCAATAATATTAATTGAAATATTAATTTTTTTTAATCTATTTAATTTTAAAGGATTGTGTTTTATTTATCAAATATGCTAACCAAAAGAAAAAAATTAATTTCTTACCAAGGGGCAAAGACTTTAATAAATTTTGATGGATAGTAACTACTAAAAAGTCATCACATTTATATTTTTTGCTCCTACTTAATAAAGTGCTGAAGAAAACAGAAATAATGGTGGGTAGTAACAACTGTGGTAAGTGTTATACAAATATTTTCTTAAAATATGATGGGTAGTAATTGATAGTAAATATGTTATTTACATGAATATGAACTATTTCAAAGGATTTTATTTTTTGATAGTTTCCTATGAAGCTTAACAATGAAAACTCCATAAGTATCTAAAAATCGTGGCATAAATATTATAACTGCATCAAAAAATTATGGCAAAAAATATGAGACAGTTATCCACATGGCATTGTGTTGTGCAAAGGCTTATGAGATTATTAGATTTTTTTTTTTAATCTAATTTCCATATAACCAATTAGAAAAAACCAATTTACATTTAAAAAAACGAGTCGTCTTTAAGTTTGCAACGGATTTCAAATTAATCTTCTCCACCATCTAATGTTTCATTCTCCTCAAACACATTTGACCAAAGGATGGAGATAAAAATGTTGCAGTGAAATTTGAAATCACAAAACAGTTTGAGGCATTTAAAGAAAGCACACCAATTCTGCTACTGAATGAAAATGTGCCTATGTATTACAGTACTATCAAGCAAATTTATTGTTTTCCAACATAACATTTAAAAGTAAACCACAAATATCCATTAACTGCATCATCGAATTCCTGATGTTCTCTTTTCATTTATATAGAAAAAATGAAGCACATGTACACACTTGCAGCTTATCAGAAGCTGGAATAATTTTAAGCTCTTCTAACCCTAGCTATGGAAACTAATATAACCATAACAACAAAGTGCTCCACACTAGGAATCACATGTAACCAAAGTTGGCCACTCCATCATGAATCGGTATGTCGGACAATAAACAAAAGAATGTAGTTTCTATCACAACTTTTTTCTGAAGCCAATTTCTGTGTTGTCTCCAAGTTCTGTGATATCAGTGACCCAATCATCTTCAGATAGAGGGGGACCCATTGAAGAATTTGTTGTGCCTGTAACATGACAATGCATTTTTCATCAGAGAAGATAATAAGATGTCAAGTAATAAATGCATCAGAATACAAAGAAGATCAATTAAAAGTCTCGTCCTAAGCACCTTGACTCATCTGATAAAAATAGTTATAGGGTGTCTTTGAACATCCTTCATTTGAAATCACATTCATTGGATGTTCCAGCCCTGCAAACATTCCAGCACTACATTAACAACATGAACAACAACCAGTGCTAAATGTAAGGAGCGAAGTCAATGCAAAAAAACATGGAAATTCACCAATTTCCGTGATGTCAGTGGCCCAATCATGTTCTGGTCGAGGGGGGCCCAATGACGAACCAGCTGTGTTTGGAAGATGACAACATAGTTTCCATCAGAGAAAAAAATAACATGTCAAATTATAGATGCATCATAATACATAGCAGATCAACAGCAATCTCGTCAAATGTACCTTGACTCATGTGATCAAAAGGTTGATTGTGGGTCTGTGAACATCCTTCCTCTGTAATCACATTGTTCGGATGTCACGGCCCTGCAAACATTACAACACTACATTAAGCTAAAAGAAATAGCAAAGATCAAAGACATTGCAACAAAATTGAATAATCGACAAAGCGATCTAAACATAGCAACAAATTTGGAAGATCACAAATTTGATTTAAACAAACTGATATCATCTCTCTATAAAACTTACTTGGAACAGTAGAGGAAGCATTTTTGGAGGGAGGACGACCACGCCTGTTGAGGTGTGGAAATTCAAATGGTTCATCTTCGGATGCAGAGACATTCAAATCAATATTTAAGGTGACATTCCTTTTCCTTTTATTTATTTTTTTTGGACTAAGGAAACTCTTCTTCCTCTTCAAGGATGACTCATAAGCACCCAAACCATGGACGAACTCATAATCCATAATATTAAGATTATTAGCATCATCCACAAATCTTTTAGCCAGATCAATCAACTGTTTTGTCTTGTTTATAGTAGAAGGAGGACTATTCCGAATCAGGTCTAGCTAACCAAACAACTCCTCTCTCAACACACCAAGTTCTTCAACATTGTCATCTTCAATATTGGTTGGGATAGTATCTGCAGGAAGGTTTAGTGCCTCTGTACTTATCTCAAAAGGGGCATTCAACTGATTGGGTGTGGTATGAAGATCCAATCAAGGGTCTAAATCCATCAAGGAGGAATGAAACCAATCTACCTTTATAGAATGCTTGCAAATGTTGCCCCGAATAGACCATGGACAATTGCAAGTGATAAAATTTTTGCGATGAAAAATGATAAGATATTCCTTATCGGCTTTGCTTTGAATCCTTACCCAATAAGCATGAGATATGCTCTCATGAGGCTTGCAATCACTGTCTGGAATTCTTCTAGCCTTTTCCATTGATGATTCAAGTTGCATCTCTTTCTTGTGGTTGTTATAATATCCTTCTTTTTTCAAAATTGCCTTGAATCGATAACTTGGCTCAACATTTTTTAGGATAGTGTAGAATATCCAATCCATTCTACGAGAACATTTCTTTCGCTTATCACATAGAAATGTTGACTTCAGGTAACCGTGGTATGATTCCACAGCATTATTTGTCTCCTGGTTTGCATGAGGAAAATCTCTGCAGCCTTTAACCCACATGCCTACATGGAAAGACTCAATTAGTAATATAAGTTTTCCAACATAAATGACAAACATACAACACATAAGGAATATTATGAAAACTTACGAATCTTGTCACCGGCAATCCAAGTCTTGTAGAAATAGTCCAAAAAATTCTGCTCAGTTGCATATTTGATGAAAAAAGCATTGATTGCATTATCCACTTCATCAGTACAACAATATTTCATGATATGGCCAAGTTCATTGAACATTTCATTTTCTTTATCTGAGCTGCTAACCAACCGATTAACATTCTTGAGCCATGCCCTCCTTACGTGCCAAATACACAAAATCACTTCACATTTTGTGATTCTCTTGTGACATTTAATTCATTTTGAGAAATCCTTCAAATGAATGCAATTTGAAATGTCAAATAAGAATATTGATGTTACCTCAAAGCAATGATTTCAGCCATAGCATCATCAAACATGAAGGCGTTGACCCTCCAATCGGGACGAGTCCGAAAATGCCTAAGCATGAGGCTCTCCAACCATACTTGTATATCTTGTGATGTATTACGTGACATCACCACCCAGGCAACTGGTACCCCACTTTGTTGCTCATCAAAGACCGCAAGCGTGTATAACTGATACTGTCATTTTAAATGAAATGAAGTTAATTTTAACATAAATGATTTTATTGAAGCAATCATTGGAAAAAAACTCATCCCATATTTGTTTGTACTGAATGTTGAGTCCATGGCTATCAAACTATTGTGGGATAACTTGACCATAGTTTCCAACATCCATTTTGTTTGTATTCCAGCTATAAAAGGGATGTCTGCGCCATTGGGCTTCTGGTAGAAGAAGAAATCATCTTGGTTTCTTTGATACCAAAGATTCACACTCATTTCATCTTTTCTATGCAATTGATAACTTTCTTTCATCAGACGATTATAGATGTTTACAACGTCTTTTCTGCGTAAGAAGAAATCCCTATCTCTAGATGTAGTATCTATGTCAAGATATTTCTTTATATGTATTTTACAAACAGAGTCAATTGGTAGTTGAAGAAAATAACAACTTTCTAAATAAGAAATCATGTCCTTCGAAAGTCTTGGCTTTCTCTGAGTAACATCATCACTTATAGTGTTGTCTTTACCATGACAAGGCCATCCTTGCCCATCTTCATGATCATACTGATTGTATGTTATTACTTCTATGTTGGGATCTTGAACCATAATCTTTATAATAAAATGGCATTGACATCCCCTCTTTTTGGCATATGACTTCATTCCTTTTCTTTTCCATTCTTCTCTCTTGTCAGCTGGACCATATGAGCAATGATAACTACAAAATAAATTACAGGAATGTCACCAAATCTGGTAAATATAAAGAATGTTTAATATCAACATCTAAACAATGTAGTTCTAAAATACTTACAGCTCATACTGTAAGGCTTTTGTGCTCGGGCGTTTGTTTTGTAGACGCAGGAAGGAACATGGAGCATCTGGATTCAATTCCTCTCCTTTTTTAAAATCATCAACTCTTTCTTTGGGAATTTTTGCAACACGGTCAATATTCATGTTTTCTTTGCAGATTTCAGCCCAAACTAAATCTTTACTAGAAAAAATGAGTTTGTCTTTTGGGTCTTGCACCTTAAGAGCCATGACCGATTTCCATTTGTTTTGCATGCTGGATGACTGTTTGCAAAAAAATGTGAAAACGTATTAGGGAGCTCGAAATGATGAGAAGGTGATTTGTACATATACATCAAGAAATATAGTAATTGCATATCCATGAAATGATGTAGTGGAAAATGATTTCTAGTACTCCTGTAGGTGCTGGAAAATCATTTTTCAAGGTGCTAGAAAAGGCAAGTCTCTGAAAAACTGATTAGATGCAGCCTCCTTAAGGAGGGTCTTCCTTTCTATCTGCTTACTTTCGTAGTGAATGCACATTAGACCTTATAAAGTTTGAAAGAAAGTGGTTGAGTGATTATCTTAACCATCATAGGATATGATGTCCGGTCTCACTGGTTCTTGTCCACCTTCATCACATTTTCTCCACGTGGTTGGGACCGATCCTTATGGAGGTCCACGTCAAGTGTGGATGTCTTACACCGCTCCTATGTGCTCCAAAGTGTTGATGTTTAACACCGCCTCAGCAACTGCATTATTTGTGAATGTTGTATGTTATTTTTCATTTGATAGGAAGAGTTTCATACTCTATTTCTGAGGACGGTGTTTGACTGTGTAGGATCTGAACTATATAGAAAGAAATATATCTAGATTTTCTTCATCACTGGAACTATATACAAAGAAATATTCAACATCTGGATCGGAACCAGAAGTAAGTTCGCATTCTGCTGGTTCATATGACGATTTGAATAGATTTAGCTTAACACCACCTCAGCAACTGCATTATTTGTGAATTTTATATGCTATTTTTCATCTGATAGGAAGAGCTGCATACTATGTTTCTGAGGATGGTGTTTGTAGTTGTGACCGTGAGAGTTCGAGCCGAAAAGTTTGGGTTTGGAGATAAATGATGATATCTCCATACCAAGGATCGAGGGTACTGATAAGAAACAAAGATTCATCCGCGATCAGATATTCTGCCACAGTGTCAGTACTTGAGAAGTCACACATAAGTTCAGTGAAGACCAATGACTTCGAATCTCCTTTGGGTGAATCGGGTAAAGTTATAATAGGAGAAGTCATCTTGGAAGTTTTCGTCTTACTCTTGCTAGTGCTAACAGAACCAATTAAACCATCAGCGACATGAAAGCCTAAAGGAGTTGTAGTTAACATGAAGGTCTTCGTAAATCGAGGATTTTGTCATACATAGTACCTGACTGTGTATATACAAGGTCAAGGTACTAAGCTTGAGAAATGATTGCTCTTCTGTAACAACGCCTCCTTTGGCCACATCCTCAGTAATTTTGGGCAATAATGATTTGATAAACCATTCAACCAAAATTTGATCCGGAATGAAGACTTTCACCAAACGTCTCCTACGTCTCCATTCATGAATGTGATCGAATATGTACGTAGACGTAGACTGTTTTAATGAGGTCAACAATCCGTGCCATTGTCGTATCTGACAGACAACTGAAAATGGGTTAAGAAAGCAGTAGCTAGTGCATTAAAATTATTAAATGAGTGTCGTGGTAACTCATGTACCATTTGGCAGCTAGACCAATGACAGTTCTCTGAAAAAGACGTAATCGAATTGAATCATCGATTAGTGAATTGGATGCATACCAGAGGTGATAAGTCATAACATGAATAGATGGATCTTCTCTTGACTTACCTTCAAACTTTGGAATATTACTGGGCAACTTATTAGGAATCAACAGCCAATACAGAAGATAAAAAATGGGATCATTCGTAAGGCATGATAGATCAGGTAAATCTAAAGTTGCTATGAATGGTAACCAATGGCTAGGGTCTTGATAACCTTGTGTGATCAAACCAGTTCCAGGAGGAGGATATCGAGGATATCCTAGAATTGGATTTGCATTGGGAATTGTGTAACCTCCTAGGTAACCAGGATTAACTGGACCAAACTGAGATTGTTGAGGTACTTGATAAGTATAACTAGGATAAGGCTGATACTAATATGCTGGATTTTGTGTAGCATGTCCAGATTGATACTGCCAAACTGTGGCACAGATACTTGAGAAATTTGCATTGATACAAGGGTAGTGAAACAGGAGCTGAAGATACTCCAGAAATAGGTGTGGTAGGTTGAACAGAAGTTGCAGCAGAAGCAACAGATTGAGGCAGAGTCTGAGGTGTACTAGGCCCAGGCTACTGAACAGAACCAGGTGCAGAGACTTGAATGGTAGGTTGTATGGGTTCCTGGGTTGGACCAGAACCTATGGGCTGTCCAGGTTGATTAGGTAACTGCACATTGGGTTGCACATAGTCTGTTGAATTTGAGATGGATCCCACACCATATTAATTCCGGGATATTGACCCATAGAAGGTTGTGCATATGAAGGACCATAACCAGATTGAACATAGAGTTGATAATTAACTGGAAAATTTACAACTCCTTGTAATAATGGTTGACCTGAAAGAGGTTTAAGACCTTGATCTGGATACTGACCTTGAGGTTGATATTGACTTTGAGGAATGTACTGAATCTGGGGTTGATATTGTCCCTGAGGTATGAATTAACTCTGGGGTTGATATTGACCTTGACGTATGTACTGTCCTTGGGGTTGATATTACCTTGAGGTATGTACTGTCCTTGAAGTTGGTCCCCAGGCAAGAAATATTGTCCTATAGTTTGACCTCCAGGTGGTAAAAAACTACCCTGAGGTTGCCCTCGGGCGGTAATTGACTACCTTGAAGTTGCCCCCCAGGAAATAACTGACTTCCTTGAGGTTGCCCCCTAGGCGGTAACTGACTTCCTTGAGGTTGAGGATTTGGAATATTTCCAGACATCATATAAATATGTTTTGTGTTCAACTTTGCAGTGTTTGTTCCATTCGTACTAGATGATAACATTTGTTCAATTGGTTGAGGAGCTGCTCCTGAGAAGATACCAGAGAGTGACTGGTATCCCCGAGGAATAGACAAACCACCGGATAAAAATGTTTTTGGGGATTCAGAAAACATAGATGACTCACCCGACATAGCTAATGAACGTTGATAACCTCTCGGTGTAGGGTAAAAAGGATTACGGGGTGGTGAATAAGTAAGACCTGCGTTTTGTAAAAAATTTGTTAATGATAAATACTAAGCATCAGTTCTAAAAGGACTGTAGAATATTGATTCACTCTCCCTAAGATTCAAATTTTCTTGGGTTTCAAGAAGATTTACGTCTTCGTCTGGACCTGCAAGTTCTTCAATACATATGAGATTAAAAGGAAGGTTTTCGGTAATGCGATGTCTTACCCTAGGTGAATCAGGATCACTAGAAGTCAGAGTAACAAATCCTGAAGATGATTCCAACACAGCAAGTTCAGTGTCTGGCTCAGAAATTTTAGGTTATTCATCTAATTCACTAGTTGCAGAAGCAGTGTTAGTGATTTCGAAAATTGAATTTGGCTCTTGAATATATTCTGTTGTTTGAGGTTGATTTACTTCATGATAATCAAGATGAGTAATTATGGATAATTCTCCTGGTTCTGTTGATCTAATTCTATTGATAGTATGCGGTACCAGAGCTTTCAGTCCTTCAAGTTGGCTTGGTGTATACTTAGGGGGTTTCCCCTGAAGTCTACGCGATTGTCTTGGTAATTCAGCCACGATTAGAAATTATTAATCACACGCAATCAAAGAAAATTTCAATTAAAACTCCTAAAGTCACTAAGGAAAAAATCAAGTAATCAAACACTTATAAAATCTAGGAGATCAAACCACACACAAACAGTAGATTCCCACACTAAAAACACTAGTTGGCGATGAAATCCAACATCATAGTAATTTAATGTAGAAATGGCGGTTGGAACAGTTACCCCGACAACCTACTTAATGAAACAGACCGGTACAAGTTTCTCCACTTAAACCATCTCGAGTGAAGATAACCCTCTAGAGAGTCCAAGTGAGTCTAGTCGACGTCTGCTCCAGGTACAGTGGGATCTTTCCTCCACCGTCACCTTAGGAAAAAATCTTAAATTTTATGGCCACTATGGTTACCAACATGAACAAATATACCTGGGGGAACAGTCTACGATCCGATATATGCGCAAGGGCAGAGTAACAAAGCTCAATCCCCTTGAAGGCTCCTTAACATAATCCAAGGTATACCGACAAGTGACCCCAGGCTCCTCGACAATGGTCAATCTGAGGTTTACCGTTGTTAATACGCGCACATCTTCTATCGTTCCCAATGAGTTGGAATTGATCACCTCACTGGTTCGGATAAGATCTCGTGCTTGACTCCTTTAAGAGAAGCTTCCCAGAGCATACAAGCTACTATTGGATTTTTCCTACCACAAGATTAACTACTTGTTTGTTTTAATTGTCTTGGAGAGTTAATTACTCCCTACTCCAAGACACTAGCCTAAGCTATGTTGGTGAAAAGAGTCCTAGAAATATAAAAATTACTAGATTGATTTTAATTTAAGCGTTGCTTTTAATAGGTTGTTTCTTAGGACAATAGGTGCGAAAGTGAAACTTTGATGATATGTAATGACCCGACTCAAAACACTAAAAATGCATCTATTATGAGAAACAATTCATTTCCTTTCAATGAATTCTATCTAAAAGAAACAGTTGAGAGATGCAATCTTTTAAAACAATTCTTTCCTTCAAAACAAGAATATATGAAAAGAAATCTTATTTCACAAGAACAAAAAATGACCAATTGCTAAAAAAGAAATCTCTTTATTATTCAAGATCGAAACTACAATCAAACATTCTCCAAAAGAAAACTACAATTCTAGAAATCTAGAAATAACACTCAAAACTAAAAACACTAATTTCGAGATCTAAAAATTCTAAGAATGAAATCTGAAATCAAAACTTTAAATATTTTGAGGACGTATCAAATCTTTACTATCCACTTAATAATTACTAATTAAATAAAAAAATTAAAAATCATATTCCAAAACCTAATACATCTATCCATATAAATATAAACTAATTAATAAATATTTAAAAATAAAAATAAAAAATAATATTTTTAGTTTAATTATTTCATATTAAAAAAACCATTCAAATTAAAAAAAATATAATATAATTTTATATTATATAAACCTTTAACCAATTAAAATTTAAATAATTTCTAATATTTAAATCTTTAAAAAAATGAAATTTAAAAATATTAAATGTAAAATTTGGCTGATTTTTCTCACTAAATCAAATTAGTTATTATTCTAAACACCTAGTTTGGGACCTCTTTACATCTATTTAAGCTTAATCTTTAGATTTGATCTCTATATTTATCAATATAAATATAAACTAATTGATACTTGTATTTAAAAAAAATTGAAAATTATATTTTTAGTTTAATTTTTGAATATTAAAAAAAAACCATTGAAAAAAAAATAAAAAATTAGAATATAATTTTATATTATATAAAAATTTAACAAAATAAAATTTAAATGATTTCTAATATTTAAATCTTTAACAAAATGAAATTTAAAAATATTAAATATAAAATTTGGCTATTTTTTTCTAACTAAGTCAAACTAGTTGTTATTCCAAACACCTAGTTTGGGACATCTCTACATTTATTTAAGCTGAATGTTTAGATCTCATATCTCATCTCATTCTTTATTAATTATGTTGAAAAAGTTCATTCTTATGTGATTTTAACCAAAACTTTTTTGGAAATATTTATAATAGCTTAACATCCAATAAAAATCATATTACATAACTAATAAAACTACTATATTTATTTAGCATTCTCGTCATTTTCTATTTCATAAAATACAATAAATTAAATTATATAAAAATGAAAATACCATTATAACATCCATCAAAATTTTTTTCATTTTTGGAAGTTGGATTTTTTTTAATTATAAATTTTAAACATTATAATTCTGATTTTAAAAATATTTTCTCTTACCATTATTCTTATTCTTATTTTTCTAAGAGGTAAATATTTTTTTTCTTTAAAACAATTAGGTTATTTTTTAAAAAATAAATAGAATTTTTCAAAAATAATTAGAGATTTCAAAAATAAATAGAATTTTTCAAAAATAATGTTTATTGTTAGGGATTTATCTTGGAAAAGCACTCTTGCAACATTTTAAGCAATGGTTTTTGTAGAAGCTCCTCTAGCCAAAATCACTATTAAAATGGTAAATTGGTAGTGTTATATATTTGATTTTTAATTATAAATATTTATTTTATCAATTTAAAAAAAAAAATGTATATATATCTTTTACTATAATATTAAAAACTATTATCGAGTTACCACCTACAATAATTAAGTAGTATTTATAATCAAATAATATTGATGTGTATGAGAAGTAAATGAAAGGTTTCATCATGTGTATTCAATGGAACATTTTATTGGTCATTGTCTAAGATGTATTTTAAGTTAGTCTGTACATTGTGTTGGCACTAAGAGCTTATAAAAGTGAAACTTTTATGTATTTTATGTTGTGTGTATAAATGATACATCCAAATAATGTATCTGGCCTAGACATATAAACAACATGTAAATTATACACCTAATTCATTCACATAAGTGATATACCTAACTAACATACATAGATGAGAAATCAAAGTCATGCACCAAAACAATAAGTCTAAGTCACACTCGTAAATGTTGCACCCAACTTACACACATAAATGACACATTTAACCTTCACAAACAAGAGACATACATAAGCATCCCACTTTATATTCCATATGGACATGAATGAGAGACCTAAACCCCACCCATAAATGATACACCCATCCCACAAAAAAGAAATATGCCCAACACACTAGTTGCTTAACACGGATTTAAAGATCCTAACCATCATGTCCTTAAACACAAAATGATGTTGGCTAAATGGTGGCAAGCTTAAACTATTGTTTTAAAAAAATATAGTGTCAAAAACTTATCACAATGTCTTTTTATATATGGTAATTTGCAACTTTTTATCATTGCTAAAAATGTCACAAAAATTCATGGTATTGACAAGCTTCATGAGGAGGGGATGAAGATGGAAGCAATTTTTTGGAGAATTAAACTATCATAAAGGAGATACAATCTCATTCATTCTTTCATTTATATTTTAGCCACTACAAATTTGGCACGAATGTTTACTAAATATTTTAGCCAAATCCAAGAGAAACTATCCAATGTAAGAAGAGTTGAGAACCATCCTCAAAACGCTCCTCTAAAATAAATATGAGATAGGGTCCTATACAAACATTAATTACTAAAATGATGCATGTGATCAACCATTAAAGAATGTGATATATGATATTTTACTCATATTTTTATGATTTCACATCAATTTAAAAAGGTGACTAATTTAATTTATTGCTCTAATACCTTCATTATAATTGAGAAATCTCTTAAAATAATTAATAACCTAAAATACAAACTCCATTATAATAGATTTTCACTATACATTTTTAAATTATAATAAATTAGAAAATTAATTTAATATAAAATAGATATTTATTTGTTTTAATTATAATTTTATGAAACTTTATTACATTAAATAAATTTATGTCATATATCATATACTATGATATTCTAATAAATGTATTTTAATAACAATATAAGGATAATGAACAATATATATGTGAATATTTTTTATTTTATCATTTCCAAATTTTTAAATAAAAATTAAATAATATCTATATATATTCTATTTTTAAAAATATTTTTACAGTTTATGTAATATTAAATACAAATTTAATATGCTTAAATTCTCTATTTTAATATATAAATTTACATTAAAAATAAATCTACATTAGAACATAAATATATTAAATGAAAATATAAACAATTATACATATACCTCGATTCTCTTGTAAAGTTATTTTAGGACATCTAACGTTGTTCACCTATACTTCGAGTTGAATCTTACGCAACCGACGTCAAAGGTTTCCATCTTTCCCTTCTTCAAGAGGAATCATATTCTATTTGGACATGGTGATTTTTAATTAGGATGTTGATTCTTTTTAACAATGGTAAATCATAAAAGATCTTGATGACTCCAACGAACTGAAACATACATCTCATGAGAAAACTGTTATGAATATATTTTGATTCAAAAATTATCACAAGGACAAAAATGTGTCATTTTAGAACTTGGAACATCCATTATACATACCAGTCGTCCCACAAAAAGCCCTTATGAACGTCCACACAATTAAGAATTACGAAAATATGAAATACGACATACTACTCATCAAACAATATTTCTCCTCCAAAACGAGTTTTTGCGCAACGATAACGTACAACACTAGATTCAAAATCCTTCGGTAATAACGAGATAATTGCTTATACATTAAGCTGGTTATCGTGGGCTTTCGCCTCGAGATTAAGAAACCTAAAATGAAACCTATTTACGAAGCAATGAAGATTTATGCTTCGGTAGCATTTGACATTCCAATCAATCATTCTTTGTGCCATGCTTAAACGAATTTGTTATTTTCTCAATACCTGGTGTCTGTGTGTTCGAAGACGGCACTATAAGAGAAGTTTAAGCTCCATCATGATATTCTTATTGGCAAAGAAGTACTTTCACTGCATATAGACATGATCGCAGGCTTGAAAATAAGAAGAAACTGGAAACCGCTTGGGAAAGAAAACTCCTCGTCCGTAAAAAAAAGTAAGTTGGGAAGGAAAACGCCAGTCTGTAAAATACACTGAATGGAATCAGACACCAAGCATAGATTTGAACTGGATACCACACTTTTCAAAGTTAAAATAGATTTTGAACAAGGAAATAGTTGGATAAAAGCTCTCGGTGAAACTCTATCAGGTCCGGGCTAAAATTCGAGTTCCTCTCTGGACAAAATACCAAGGATGAATAACTCGGTTAGCAGTATAAAGTAGCCATGAAATACATATGGAACATAGAAGCAGTTTCCATGAAATATATATGGAACACAGAAATAGCCTGTAAATTCCTACAATAACAATTGTTGTCCTAAAATAACAATAGAGTTATATCAGGTTAATTTTCTTCATATACCACCAGTGCATATGCATTGTCCATCTTTCTGGCATTGCAGAAGTACACAACGTTCTGAAAATTTGCTTCAACTCGCCTTAGTCCATAATTTTCAGTTAGTTGGCATCTAGATCGAATTGGATATGGTTTCATTGGAAATCTGCGAAGCACTCCACGTCTTCAACGTCTTCCTTCTAATCCTCTCATAGGGGGGGGGAATTTTTAATTTCAATTTAAAAAATTTACGCGGCACGGTCGACCATCTTACATTTCATTTTAAGCTCAAATTTTGAGCGGGAATTCAGAATTTGAAATCTTGAGCACGGAGGTTTCATTGAATGCATTATACGGAGGAGTCTTTTCCACCATCTGCATTGCAGCGCGGCAGGAGTCGTGGGGTGGCGCATTGCGAAGCGGAGCTGCGCCATTGAGCCGTGGTGGAGGAGGCGCTCATCGCCGTTTCGAGGAGTCTTCCGTTTGCCGTTTGCTGCCTCGTCGCGGGGTCCACCATCGGGGAGCCGGAGAATAGAATGGTCGCCGGAGGGGCGGATCGAGAGCTGTCACATCAGCTCCCGATTCGTCGAACGAAAGACTCCTCCGATAGTTTTAGTAATGTTCACCGTATCAAGTACAAAAACTGAGGCACTTTTCGTTTGGCTGCATTTTGAATGCTTAAGATTTGGATAAACTTCTGAAACCGAATCATCTTTCAGTTCTTGTGAGTTGAAAAAGTTTTTTTATTTGTTTACAGGGTCATGTACTCAGAACAGATTATTTATTTCTCCTCTGTTATTTGTTAACTGCTTCGGATCGCTATGGAAAAACCCCAATCCCTTTTTTGTTAGGACAATGGATCATAATCAGCATTGTCAGTTTGAGGAGACCAATATGTTATACCATTATGGAAAGGGATGCAACACAAGGTGAATTCCCAGTTTATCACTGCCTTTACTCAGTGATATTTCCCAATTTGTTATACCATTATGGAAAGGGATGCAACACAAGGTAAATTCTCAGTTTATCACTCCCTTTATTCAGTGATATTTCCCATGTTGGACCATGGTAAATATGTGAAGTCCCTTGCTTTAATCACTGAATCAATTGTTTGAACTTGAGTGTTTCTGTTCATCTGACTTTAGATCATAATTGCATCACGTGTAACGTTTTGGGGATCGAGGAAGATCCTTATACTTCGTGAAGAATCTAGCTATTTGCAATTATTGGTTTAGAACCAATCTGTTGATATTTTTTTGGAGAAGGCTTTAAGTTTACAGGGTTCTGTTAGAAAGGATTCAAAATAAGATGAATTGATAAGTAATTCAGTCTAAATATTGTAGGTTATGCATTTTAGGTTACAGGATGAATTAGCTCAGTTTTGAGGGTATATCCAAGGATAAATAGTTGCCTGGGAATATTTAAGCATGTATCTTACCACTAGAGTATTTTAAAAGTACTGCTTGAATTGAAACTTCAAGCCAATTTTTGCATTGTGAGTAGTTTAGAAAGCTGAAACACTAACAATTGTTTTCCATTTAACAAAGTTGAAGTGTTTCTGTAAGCCAGATTGCATTTGCTTGACTTTATTGTGAAGGGAAGAGTCGTTTCGTTTGATTGGGTATCTTCTATGTTCTCTTTTTTCTCTTTCATCCAAGTCAAATTAGCCTACACCTGCACTTTTTGTCCATTTGTGGCAACTAAAACAACCTGCTGCATTCAGATACAAGGCATTCTCAGTTTCATGTTATCATCAAAATATCAAAAGAAACAAACACACTGAACATTTTCTCTGGATAAAAAGATGAATGGCTAATCACCAGCACATCAAATCACCCAACAAGCAAAACTGACAGTTATTCAAAACCCAAATCAAATCATCATATATCCCCAACTGGATGAGTTCTCCCAAATATCAAACTGCAAACAACCCAACTACAGAGCAAGCCTGGGCTTATTACCTTCAGATAAGAATGCTTGACATGAGGAGAACAACTCCTCTTGAATGCCTTGTTTGAATCCAAGATGGAGAGGGGTTTGGCCTTATCCCTCTTCACGCCATCTTCCCCAATGCCCACATTCTGGAAACCACTCAAACTTTGTTTTTCTTCCTTGGTAGCTTCAGAACCACCAATATTATCAGAACCCAACTGAGAAAATACTCTAGGAGGGCCATTCTGAGGCTCTCTGGGCACTGTCATGCCCTGAACCTTTCCTCCATCTTTAAAGTTCGCTGCCCTCATCACCATTAATTTTCCTCCCAGGGATCACCTGTGCTCCAGTTTGAACGAATGTGAAGATTGGAAGAAGAATATGGTGTCGAGAGCAGGAGGTGAAGAGGAAATTTAAAAGAGGGATTTGTTTGCCATGATGTGTTTGTATTTGAATTTTTGATGTCTGGTAAGTCAGAAGTCAAGTATGTTTAAATTGAGAAGCATCGATATTATTTAATTCACTGGATAGATTCTCTCTCTCTTTTGTGTTTGCTTTTCAATTTGGTTTAGGGGAGAGTTGTCTAATGTTGTGCAGGGACCAGTGATTGTTATAGTACTGATCCCATCAACCCACAAAAAATAGATATATATGCATCCAATAATTAAACATAAAGAAATAAGTTGAAGTGCAAATATATATTAAATTAAGTCCAAAATTTCCCAAGTCATTGACTGGGCCCACCACTGTCCATAAATAGCCCACAATTATCCATAAATAGTTTAATAAGTATCAAGATTACAAATCCTATCATATCAACTCAAAAACTCATAAAACCATTTTTCCTTCCAAAATGGTCAAGTCAATAAGTACAAAAAGACAGTCACTTCAGCACATCTGATCAGCCCTCATGCTGTGTTAGAGAAGTAAATATCAATACCTGCACATAATAAAAAGAAATGTTTGTCATCCATAACTACTGTATTATTCAACATTTAAACACATTGTGTTCAATAAATGGCACCCACCCAAAACAGCATTTAAACCCACTGTGTACAATAAATGACACCCACCCAATAAATTCAATAAATGAGCTTCCATTAGAACAGATCAAAGCACATGGATCAACAAAAGCAAATTCCCAACCATTGGATCACATCAAATTCAATCTTGATCACACATGCAAAATGAAGCCATTGCAATCTATGTCTATCATTGTCACCAATTAAATTCAACTGCAAAAAAATATAAAAGGAGTTCAACCACTACTGAACATTCAAACTATTCACAAGTCCTGGAGACAAACCAACACAGAACATTTCAAAGTATAATCAGGTTAGTTTTATGAACAATTTTCTTACAATTTTATTTTAATTTCTGAGTATTTATTTCTAAGTATTTATTTAAATTCACAGATCAGTTTCTTCGCTTACATATTAGCGTTAAACAGAAAACACAGAGATCAGTTACTTATGCTTAAACCCTCACAATTATTCAGTTCCTTAGCTTAAAACCTCACAATTATTGTGTTCAGTCATGCTGAAGAAAAAATTGGCTAGGTGGTGAATGGGAAAGTGATAATAAGAATGCAAGGAACGAAATTGAAGAATTAGAAAATGAGAAAGGAAAGATTAAAGAAATCCCACAGATCCCCTTACCTTTCCCCACTCGTGGTATCATAAGTAACTGCAAACGTAAAATATTTACTATGTTTACAAAACCACGTGTATTTAATTCATGGTGATATTTACAGAAGAAAATAAAAATATCCATGCATAGTTTTAAACACATTTAATTACAATTTTTTCCAAAGAGATGAATTGGGATGTTAATAGTTACATTCTCTCCTCTTTTGAATAATATTGTCCTTCGTGTTCTTTCACTATAACAATGTTTATGAATGCAAGGAATGATTGAAGAACTAGAAAATGAGAAAGGAAAAACTTATGTAGAGAGATAGGAAACTGGTCTGCAGTTATTGATGAGGCAAAAGAGGCACTTTGTATTGAATAATAATAATATTGATATAGATACAAGGAATGCTGATGAACAACTACTATGTTTTATGTATGTATTTATGTATAGAATCTAAGGGGCTGAATGATAGTGAAATTATGCCACCGAGGGGTAGTTGGGGTAGGTGGCCCCAGCTATGTGGTTTTTAATTCTAACTAAGTTAACCTATTCTAAGGTTAAATCAACCTGAGTCAATGCCCAGCGCCTCTAAAACAAAATTAGTCACTCAAACTTAATTTCTACAATGTTGATCATGGCAATTCCATTTCCTCTAGGATGGAATAGTACAACTTCTCAGGTCCATAACAGTAGGTGTTTTTGCCCACTAGCTAACATTTTACTAGTTCCCTTGTTCTACACATGAGCATGTTTGACCTTTTGATATTAAGGCCAAAGTCCACAACTTTAAAATCTCCTGAGGACCAATTACTTGATTGTATAAATACTACTACAAAAATAGATAACTTATATGACGTAACAGAGAAAAAAAAAAAAAAACTTAAGCTTTGTATTTTAACTGTCGCTTCAGTGAACCCCTTTTTATTTTTGTCATCCTCCAAGGCATCCAATTCTTACTACTACAGAAATAGATAACTTATTTAACGTAACAGAGAAAACAAAAAAAACTTAATATGCAAGCTTTGTATTGTAATTGCCACTTTAGTGAGTCCCTTTTTATTGTTGTCATCCTCCAAGGCATCCAATTATATAAACTGAGCCTATTCAACCTCATCACTGGCAGTTGGCAGTGAAGAGGAAATATCACACAAATTTGGAGGTGCCAAATATGGACTTGGTATTCAATAATCCTCTGTTCCCATGCCTTAAAGAAATCTTCGGGTTCCTTTTCCTTGCCTCTCAAGTTGGCGACCTTTGCTGCCCTACTTGAAAATGCATCCTAAACTTGTATCACTAATAGTTAGCTGTCTATTTCAACATTTGTCACCTTACCCACTACTCAACCTGCAAGTCAATTACCTTTTTTTCAACCTCTTCTGCCTTTGCCAGCAATGGTTCAAAGTATCTATACTTTCATGGCACCATTGCAGATTATGCTAGACATTTACTCCTTGCTTTCTTTCTTGATTTCTGTGTTTATTCTTCTTTTTCCTTCTCTACTTTTCATATCTATGTTTCCTAAATTTAAAGGGATTATGTACATAATTTCCCATTAAATGTGGGAAATTTTCATTGAGATCTTGTCATGTATTTGTTAGTTTGTCTGCACCAATATACAAGTTGTGGAAGATGTGAAAGCATCATACAATTGAAGGATTTTATAATATAGGCAATCTTAATCTTGGTCACTCTTAGGAATATGATCAGATGAATGAATGATTATTGTCAAGAATGACATGAAGAAATTACTCTTTTTAAGCGAAGAACAGTTTCAATCAATGACAAAGGTTGTTCTAAAAATAACAAATCAATTTCAATCTATCAACAACTAAGCCTAGATCTGAGATACTGACATAGTAGTTTTTAACTTTTTAGTAAATAGGTACTGTTGAGAAAATGGTCTGAATTTTTTTGATCAGGGAAATGAATATAGTTCAAAAATGCAGATTGATATATTTCTTTTAAGGAAATTTTCATGGGATTTCCTTCTTCACCATAATATCTGGACAGTGGATGTTTCAAGTTTCAACTACTAGCTATAGTAGTCGATAGCAACCCCAAGAGACTTGTGTAAATATTCTCTTAGTCTTTAGACTTTGGTGAATGTTTTTCTGTAATGATATCTCTCTATCACTCAGTACTTCACAGTGCACACCTTCAACTTTAGCATGGAGCTAGTGCACTGTAATTATACTTTATTACATGTATTACAATTTCTTGATGACCATGAATTTTTCTGAACTTGTACATAACAAAAAAACAAAACATAACTAAAGAACAAAACATGACTAGATGAGCATAGAAGCCTGTGGAAAATAGTTGAGCATGAGTAGTTGAGCATTAGCTGATCATAGGAATCAAAGATGACAAGACAGAAAATAAGAGAACTGTAACAGAAGGAAAGGCATTCAGAAAACTCGGGCATGAACACACAAACTAATTGTAAACTGTTATAAATTGTTATAAATGGGAAGAGATGATGTTTACAGATGATGTTTGGCTTGTATGAAAGCATTATTTTCAATTATTCTTAACTAAATGCATGCAATAATTCTGCAGGTAGTTGCATCCATGGCAAGAGTGAGTTATGTAGCTCGTACAAGGAGAAGTGGCAGAAGAGTGACCAGGGGTGCCCAGCTGCGATGCACTTCATCAGATGAAGAAAGAACATGTGATCTCAATGTCAACAATGCTCCAAGAAATGTTGTTGAGAATGACCCTGTGGCTGAAGCTGATGTTGTAACACCATTAGTCACAGACCCATCGTCAACCATAGTCCAAGGCACAACTTCAACTAAAAAGATCAGTGCTATAAGAGGTTGGACAAAAGAAGAAATGTAGTTGCAATTGACGACATAGAGTTCAATGGATATTCTGTTCGGGCATCTGCAAAGAAACATAGTATTCCTCCCTCATCAATACATTATTGGATAAATGGGCTCACTCACACCAAACGTAGAGGGCCTGTTACAGTTATGACTGAAGAGGAGGAGGTTGAGATGGTTGAGTGGTGTAAAGAAATGGCTCAATTGGGACATGGGCTAGAGTTGATACAACTCAAATCCACAGTTGCTCAAATCTGTCAAGGGAGGCCAAACCCATTCAAAGATGGGTTTCCTAGTAAATCATGGTGGTTTGGATTTAAAAAAAGGCATCCAGACCTTGTATTGTGTACAGATGAGGGCCTTGACAGAGACAGAGCATTAAATTTGCGCCCTGCAGTTGTATGTAGGTTCTATGACACTCTTTCTAGTGCATACGATAAACATTCTTATGGTGCAAACCATATACGGAACTGTGATGAAACAGGTTTACAGGCGGGAAGGAATTGTGGCATGAGGGTAATTGCGAAAAGAGGCAGCCGAAACGTGCCAAAGATTTTTCCTAAGAGCAGGAAGTGGATAACCATTTTATGTTGTGTCAATGCAATTGGTGCTTTAATCCCAGGATTTTATCTTTTCAAAGGTAAAAATCAGTTGAAAAATTATATACAAAACTGTGAACTTGAAGCATACATGGCTGCACATCCTCATGCATGGATGACTAAAGAGATTTTTTTTAATTGGCTTTGCCACTTTGCTGCATCTGTGTCAGGTGGTGTCTCACATAATAATAGACACCTATTGATATTAGATGGCCATGGAAGCCACATGGCTCTATAAACAATTGAGGAAGAAAATAATTTGGGCATTGACCTTTTAACATTGCCCGCTCATACCACTCACAGATTGCAACCCCTTGACGTTAGTTTGTTTGGCCCTTTCAAGAACTATTTCAGGTCAGAACGTGCTGCATGGATGGCAAAGAATCCAAGGGTTGAGGTGAAAAGGTTCGAGCTAGTAGAGCTTGCAAGTAAGGCTTTTAAAAGGGCTCTGACACCATCAAATATCAAGGCTAGCTTTAGGAGGACAGGAATATGTCCACTAAATTATGATGCTCTTATGCATGATACTGCTTGCTTGTAGCCAAGCTTTCCATGTGGATGGTCACGAAGAAGAGCATGAAGTGGAAGAAGAAGTACATGAACATGATGATGTGCTTACAGCTGATAATATAATTTCCCTCTCTCAACGACAGTTATATACTGATGATGATGAGCAGGTATGTGAAACACAATATACTTTTCAACAAATTGATGGCAACACCGTTGAAAATGCAGTTGACAATGCAGATATTGTTGAAAAACGTAAATTATTTATATTGTTAATGAAATTTAAAATGACCAATTGACATTTCCTAGCCAAGTAAACCCACCATCATGGCTGGCAGAAAACATGATTAATTTGAACGCCCACAGTGTCTCAAGAACCAATGAACAAAGCATGAACATGCCTTCACAAGTGGCTGAATTGAATAGTGAAATTGTTCATTTTTTTGTGGACAATAGATCAATGGAAGAAGATGGAGGACATAATGAGGCACCAGATGAAGAAAACAATATAGTTCAATCAAGTGCCACGGATACTAAAGTGCCAAGAAATGACATGCAGGTGGGAGGGAGGGAGAAGTTACTTGGGAGGTTCCTAAAGCTACCAGTAGAAAGAGTGTCAATGAAAAAAAAGCAAAGAACACCTAGTAGTCTTTGTTTGGGGCGAAGTTCACAGTTACTCACCTCAAAAGACTATATAAAGCTTCTAGTTGAGTCTGAACCAAAAAAAAATGGAAATTCAGGAATTAAAACAGAATCTTAATGTGTCGACTAGTTACTTAATGTTTTTGAACTTTTGAATCTCCTAGTCAGACGTCGGACTTATAACAGTGGGTTTTTTGAATTTTTGAATTCAAATTTGGTTACTAGCATTCTTTTACTATGTGTCAACTGAGGATTTAAACTTGAAGTCTGTGATAATTAGTTGTCTACTCTCTCCATATTAAAAAAATTGCGATGTCAATGGTAAAGATTATTATTTTGTTTAACCACTTTATTTAAAAATTTATTTATAGACAAAATGGTTTTGTCAGAATCCACGTGTCAAAATTTTAACAAGAGTACAGAGTATTATGAACAAGAAAGGTTTGTCAAAAGGGTTATAGCCTAATATTCTTAACAATATTCGAGATTTATTGTGATTCATGAGAACTGGGCAATATTCGAGATTTATTGTGATTCCTCAGAAGTGGGTAGTTTACAACATGTAATAAATCATAGTATGAGATTAATAAAGAGGACTGTGTATCTTAGGGTAGAAAGAAGTGGTTTTTATTGTGATAAAATAGATATTATTTTCTAGATAGTGAAATAACAAGTAGATCAAGTAGATGGTCCAATTTCTAGCAGAGGCTTCTCAAAAGCTTGCTTGCGGTCGTAAACCAACCGACTTGGCCTTGTTAAGTGTCTCTGAACACTGCTCTATGTGAACCCAAGTGTAAACCCGGACAAACCTACTGAACCCTCACGCTCTTAGCGGCCTACCACACGGCTTCCACGCCTTCCAACGGCCTTTAGCGATCCATAGTTCTTCGCGAACTCCAGCGAATCTGGCGAACTTTCGAGCAATGCAAGTATCTTAATAGAAAATTTAAAGCACACAGAGTAATAACACTTAAATGTGGAAAAAAAGATGAACACTTCTCTCTCTTTATTCAGAATACTTCACAATCAGATTACAATATGGATTCAGGCTCTGTATCAGAGATTGACTGTCTCGGCTTTTACTGGACTTTTGATACTCACGAATGAGTGATCTTTACCAGAGGCTTCCTGGCCGATGAACAGACTCTGTCTCAGAGTTTTATGCTATAACACACAGACATAAAAATATATAGACTCACTAATGAACTGGCCACTTTAGGTTCTTGCCTGTCACATGAACAGACACGCAGGCTTCTCAGTTCAACCTATAGACTGTGAGTAAGAACTCCGTGATGCGAGCAGATCACCAAGATGGCGCAGACGCAGAGCAGGGAGAGAATACTCAGAATCTTAACACAACACACAAGACTCAAACAACCGGTGCCTACAAATGAGCCTAACCTCTCCTTATATAGGAATGAGAGGGGGACAAACATTACTATGCACCGTTCGATTATTGACACATGGCAGAAGATCATCGTTTTCGGGTAACACCAAGAGGTGACATCCGCACGGAGATCTGTCATACCGACAAACTAAAGTGCTAGTGGATACACTGTGGATACCTTACAAAGGCCCACGAGGAATCAAACTTTATTGATTACACATTGGATACTTTTCGGACAAAGGAAAAGTCCAAGAGAAAAGCTTCGTCACTATACACCTGTGACTAGGGATCATTATTTACACAGGGAAAACCTTTTATGAGTGGGGCTCCCGAGGACCACTTGTACTGGATTCTACTGTAGGATCATCTAGGATTTTTATCCCCGGATATCTGAGATGATAAAACTCGTCATCCCAAGCCTTTGTATATATTCTTCTGACGATCATGGGCTTATTGAGTATTATCTAGTGCTTGATCTTCGTCATGACTAACCACTGATAATGCATCTGCATGTGCATCTTAAGTATGGGGTTTCCTAACAATTTATGCTCCAGACTTGCAATTTCACCAACTATTTTACAGGGATAGTGAAAACATTCACCAGCTGGTCCTGCAAGACAGTCATCACAGAATAGTCTGCAATATAATTCATAAAAGTTAGGAGCCATACTATAAGGACTAAGACCATAATGATGCCACCAGTTAGTTAACCATCGAATTTGTGACTCTTTTTCATTGATCCAAGTAGGGGCAAATTTTAGCTTAGTGTAGTGGGTTTCTTCTGGGTTGTCTTTGTTAAGTAGATCCCACCACAGTGTTTCGTATCCTGCAAAATTGTAAACAGTGTCAGGAAATAAAAGCTTTGGATCATCATGCGGCCATGAAATGAACTTGCCATGAATGTATGGGCCGATATTTCTGACTCTGTTGATTACAAAAGATTTATAATATTCTTTGGATCTGTCGCTGCCTCCAGTACTAATAACATACAGATCCCAAAAATCTTCTAAAAGTGACCTTTCAGCTTCATGAGAAGCTGCCATACTATGTGAATACATCATTTCATGTATCCACCGATTTCCCTTCGGGTAAACTTTCCTTCCTGGAACCAAGTGCTGCAAATCAGTATGATTCTGCAAATTCCCATCAAGCACTTGGGTGTTACGGAGGATCCAAGTTGGCCTCCACTTCTCTGCATACACAGGCCAAGGTTCATCATCTACAATGTATCTGAGCTCCTCTATTTTGTAGGCCTGATTCCATTCTGTCAGAATGACCATGCAATGAAGCTGCACTGTTTCCTCCAGGTCATTCTCATGTTCTTGATGCTGGATGTATTCCCTGCTTAAGAAATCTGGAATACAATTGTCAGAACCTCTAATATGTTCGACTTTAAAACTGAAATATGCAAAGAGAGCTTGCCATCGTGCAAACTTTTCATCTTCTGGGTTCTTGATTTCCTTGGTCAGCACTTTCTCCAATGCCTTGGCATCTGTTCTAAGCAGGAAATTCTTATTAGCCAAATGTACAGAAAACTTTCTCATACAATTCCAAGCTGCTTTTACCTCTTTTTCTATAAGAGCATAGTTTTTCTTTGCTTTGCTCCAAACTCCAGAGACAAACAGAACAACTTGTTCTTTTTCTTTCGGATCGTCTTCTGTTGGCTTTTGTTTCAGCACACCTCCCCAACCAATGTTACTGGCATCTGTTTCAACAATCTTATAAAAGTTATCATCAGCAACATATAATATGGGCAGATTTTTTACCTTAGACTTGATTTCTCTGACTGCTTGGGTGTGCTTGTCAGTCCAAGGCTTTGGGTCCTTTCTCAATCTCTGGTTCAACAGAGATCTGTCAATGGCACAATCAGGATAGAAATTTCTCACATAATTGAGGCAACCCAAAAACCTCTGCAACTGGGTTTTATCTATGATGACATCTGGAAACTTATCTGCAAACTCCAGTGCATGTTTCTGTAGAGCAATCTGGCCATTTTCTATTTCATGTCCTAAGAATTTAATCTTTGTTTTGCAGAGCTCCATTTTCTTCTTGCTTAGGACAAGTCCATTTCTTTTGACCAACTTCATAAAGATTTTCAAATGTCTGAAATGGTCATTCAAATTCTTTGAAAAGATTAGCAGATCATCTATGTAAGCAAGCAACCATTCTGCATAGGGCTTAAAAATAGAATCCATTACCTTTTGGAATTTGGATGGTGCATGCTTCAATCCAAAAGGCATTACGTTCCATTCATAATGTCCATGAGGGACACTGAATGCAGTCTTCCATCTGTCACCTTCTGCAATGGCAACCTGCCAGAAGCCAGACTTTAAATCAAACTTGGAAAACACCTTAGCTCCTGAAATTCTTCTTATCAGATCACCTTTGTGGGGAATCGGATAAGTGTCATCTGCTAATACATTATTCAGAGGCTTATAATTGATCACTAGTCTTGGAACTCCTCTGACTTGCTCGCTTCTCTTATTCACATAGAATCCATAGCAGTTCCATGGGCTACTGGATTCTCTGATCAACTTCTTCTATAGAAGCTGTTCAATTTCATTCTGACAATGCTGCCTGTCTTTGACAGACATAGGGATGCTTCTTGACTTACAAGGCTTGCCAGTGTATCCCTCCTTGTAAGGCAATTCAATGCTGTGCTGCTTTCTGTGCCAGAAGGAATTTGGCTCTTCAAAGCAGCATGTTTCTTCAAATTCTTTCTGAATTTCAGCAATCTTTCTCTGAACATCTGGAGAGCTTAATTGTTCTTCAACTCTTATAGTTTCCTTATGGTCTTTAAGCTCAACCAGGCTTTTCTCTACTGCCTGAAGTTTCTTCTCTTTTTCTTTCATCATCTGCACCATGGGTGAGATTCTATTCCTGGAAACATATGGCAATTCAAATCTTTTGCCAGAAACAGTAATAAATATTCCTGCAGATCCATCAGGAAATCTAAATGACCCATGTGGTTCTACTACTGCTAAAAACACATTACCCAAAATACAATCAACAGGAATGTCTGAGACTGCTAAGGATAATTTCACACATTTGGAATCAAAGCAGACAGTGGCTGTAGAAACTTCAAACTTTAATTGCTTCATTCCTAATCCCTGAACTTCTTTTTCTGCTGTAGTCCAATATCTCGAAGGGATTATATGCTTAGATATAAGGTTAAGATCAGAACCATAATCAATTAAAGCAATAACCTTATAAATCTGACCAGCAACACAAATATTTACCAGAATATGGTGCTGCTGATACTGTACTGCGAGGACTTGCATGTCCCCAATTTCACTGAAGCCTGATGAAACAAATTTTCCTGATGCAGTTTGTACTTCAGTGTGTGGCTAAGTGTGCAGGATATAATTTGTCGGCTGCTTCGACAAAACTGCTGTTGATGATGCAAGTTGCTGTGCATGCTGGGATTTTAAAACAGCAAGTTCATTTTTGATGTTGCGCACCTCAGTTTTCAGATCATGTATCTCCTTGCTCACCTCCCCCAAAGTGAGTCCACGAGCTTTGTTATGTTGTTGGAGATACGTCTTGGTATTGCGTTTATAAGAAGCTTCGACAAAATTAGGCTTCTTAGAGGAACTGGAAGAATGGGAAGAACCAGGAAGATTCTTCATGTAGGTAGAAAGGAGAGCATTTTTCAAATCTCCTTCATCCATTGCACGGATTTGTGCAAAAACTTTTAAATCATCATCAGTTTGGGCCATGAGGACATGAGGAGGGTCGTCAATGGCAGAGGAGTAAGAAGACTCAGAATCAGACTCAGAAGAATCACATTTACAGGCATCTGGGTCTGAGCATTGGCAATACATATTGACTTGCTCTTCTGAAGAGGAAGAAGAGTAGTCATCAGAGGAAGAACTATCATCTATGGCATGTTTTTGTATAGACAGACGACGACCTGGATAGGATGGAAAGTCAGAAATCCTATGAGAAGTAGATTTACAATAGGCACAGGCGTCTGGATCTTGTTTGACAGTGGTCTGTGAAGTAGAAGGTTGTTTATTCTTTGCATACTTTGCAGACTTTTTACCTAGACCTCTTTTGGACTCTAAGGCAGTAGGACACAGATTTGAAGTATGTCCTTTTTGACCACATAACCAGCATTCAACATCTTTCATTTTGGCCGCTTTAGCATCTCGAGGCCGAATATCATGGGGCTGGTAATAATGGGTATTGGGCCTCCATCTGGATGGTCTTTTAGGGGCCTTTGGTCTTTTATGCTCCTTAGGTCTGCGAAGCTCTCTTCTTTTGGCAGAGCTTAGTCTGTAAGTAGACTTACTTCTTTTGTAAGCCTTCTTTGCTTGTCTCTTGTGCTTTCTTCTGTGCACAAGGGGATCATCCACTGTAATGCCATATTTACTACAAAAATATTTGGTACCAGGAAGTCTGTTCAATTTGTCAATAGACTTTTGCATATTTGACCTGGTACACAAAGAAATCAAAATTTTTGTTATAATACCATAGAAGTCTCCCCACACATAAGTTTCCATTGGCAAAGGGAAGGCTTCTTCCATCTTTAAAATGTCTACTAGCTTTGAAGGCAGGGCTGCTAGGTAGACTTGCTTCCACAATAAATTCTTGGGATCCTTCACCAAGAATATCCTTTGAATCCAATCTCTATGGAAGTCTTCAAATTGATTGATGTTGTTGCATTTTAAATTCATCAAAATCATCTCATGCTTATCTGCAGCAACATATTCCAATCCACAAAAATGTTCTTGAATCAGTGCTGTGAGAGCACCGATCATGTTGATCTGTGCAGTGCCGTCAGGATTAAACATAATGTCACCCTGTTCGTCCTTCAGAATCTCTTTCTCCATCCTTTCAATCAACGCAAGAGAGGATTCTAGTTCCCACCACCTAGCCAATGTGCCAGTGAAACACTGCATGATTGTTTTGCAGGCTTCAACCTCACTCTTTCCTTCTACACACATTAACTTATACTCAATGATCATTTGATCCAGTATTTGCCTAATCTGATGTGCAGACATGTTGTCAATGTTCCATTCTTTGTGACTTCCTTCATGGAACGTTTCTCTCTGTGGAACCTTTCCTGCACCAGAAAGGTCAGGAGGAGCATGTCTAGTAAACTGTGGCTCTAAAGGCTCATAGATAGGAAAGACATGATCTTTAGACTCTGAGTCTTTCATGACTTCAGCAATAATAATCTTCTCAGATCTTTCTTCAACTGGCTGTGACTCAGGCTTTGACTCTGACACTGGAGTAAGAGACAACTGAGGAACTTCTTTTGGCATGAGATGAGGAAACCTAGAGACAGGAGGAATTGACTCAGGTTTAGGGATCTCATGAGGCACGACACCTTTTCCCTTACCAGCAATAAATGAAATTGGAATGGGTTTGCTGGCCTTCTTGACATTAAGTCCTTCAAACTTTTCAGACAATTTATAAACAGATTGTCTGGTGGCAATTGACTGGTCAATTACACAATTTTCAATCTCATCAAATTTAATAAAAGAATTTTCTGAAATACTCCTAACTACTTGAAGATCACACTGTACAGAATTTAAGACTCTATGTACATCATTCACAGAGACTTGAACTGAATCAATCTGGTCTTTGACCAGGGCAGTCTTTGCAACATTCTTCTCCAATCCTGTGAGTGCAGTATTGGTCCAACTGATCTGCTCACTCACTTTTTGAACTCTTCCTTCAGAACCCATCAAGGAATTATCATGCTGGACCAAAGGACTATCATGAGCTATGTTAGATCCTTCTCCTAACACAATACTTCTGAAAGGAGGATATGTAGTGGAGGTCTCAATCTTACTGCCATCAGTTGCAGTCCATGAATGTGAGGAAGATGTAGTAGTATCAGCCATTAATACTACATCATTCTCCATCTTTTTCTTCCAGGTATAAAATGAAATCCATACTTGCTTTTCCTCCATATATTCCTTCCACTCTGCTGCAAGCTTCATCTTTTCTTCCTTTGGATAGGCAGCAGCAAAGGCATCAGCCTGTGGATGTGTAAACAAATCCCAATTGATCATTTGTTTCATCCATTCTGCAGGGATTCCAGATCTAGGACATCCATCCATGAGAGTGTAGAACTTATGGATTTCAGTTACAGAAGGTTTCTTACAACCTAGTGGCAGATCTCTGTATCTGCATTCTGGTATCAACTTATTGGCTTGTTCAATATAACCCAACCCATATCTAGGACTCTTAGGTGGTCTCTGGTTTATCAATAATTCAGTCAATCTGGGATCTTCTTCTTCAAGAGAAGGAAGAAGATGCATCATCAGAACATGTGGGTGCTCATCTTCATGAGGAAAGGGAATGTCTGAGCACTTTGGGTTTGGACAAGGATTGACAGAAGTACTAGGTGGAGCTTCACCAGTTCTGGGGTTATGATTTCTGTGAATAACAGCATAAGCCAAACTCTACAAGTTGACACTTTGTTGACACTGAGAACATTCAACTTTAACTGGCTGAAAATTAACAAACTATGCAAACTCAAAAAGGGCTACATGACTACAATTAGAAACAACTGAACTACAACCCGTATCTGTACAATCGGGTGAAATGTAACGAGGCAACTTTTTACATTCAGCTTCTAATCTTCTGCGATCTATGGTAGATCTTCTAGGGAAATTCAGAGTAGCAGAAGACTGATCTTCGGTAATGTTGGCAGTGGTTATTTTCTGGACAGACAGAGGTCTGAGTTTTTATTCATTATTAAGTGCGAGGGTGATGGATAAGTTATGTTTTTTAATGCTGATTTTCAATCATGAAACGTGGTGATAAAACGATTTTGTAGTCATATATATATATATATATATATATATATATATATATATATATATATAGCTATTTGCTATTATCTATTATTATTCTCTTACATGATAACACTAAACAAAAAAAACACAAACAATATTTCAAGTAAAAAACAAAAACAAAATATTAATCAACAATAAATAATTTCAACAAATTAGAGGGAAAAATCTCTATGTGAATACAAAACATTGACCAAAATTTGTTGGAATTGCAAAAATATAAACTTTTAAAGAAAAATTATGCTTTTGAATGGATTTGTATATTATATAAAATTTTATATTGTATTGTAATTTATATGTATTTAATTTTACAATAGTAAGTTTCAGCTCTCTAAGATGGGTTAAGGGTTCACTAGAAACGTTGGGCAAACATATGGTTTCACACACAGTTTTCCAGAAATTTTCATCATCAAGAGATTACCGACTGATAATATCTATGCACAAATTTTGTTATTCCAAAGTTACAATTCATTGGCACTTGCTTATTTAATTAGACATATTTCACCGTCTTTATAAGAGATTTGAAAATTTGTATAGTTACCAGTCTAAGTTTGCAATTGTTCAATCATGTCTCTATTAGTTTTTTTTTCTATCTATCTCATTTTAAATGAATAGAATTTCCCATCTCATTCTAAATAAATAACATTTTCTAAAATAAAAGACATTTGAGATTTTTATTAGCCATTATGGTTAGAAGTCTTGCAATTATTTGTTAGCATTAGCTAATACACTATAGTGTTATTGTGCCATGTAATAATGGTGACATTGTTATCAAATCTATAATTTTGAATAGGCATCTTTCACCATCTATATTACAGATTAAAAATTGGTATAGTTAGAGCGCAGGTTTGCAATTGTTGAATCATTTCTCTATTATTATTATTTTCTTTTTTCTATCCACCTCATTTTAAATGAATAGAATTTCCCATCTCATTATAAATAAATAGAATTTTCTAAAATAAAAGACATTTGAGATTTTTAGAAGCCATTATGGTTGGAAGTCTTGTAATTATTTGTTATCATTAGCTAATAAACTATAGTGTTATTGTGTCATGTAGTAATGGTAAAATTGTTTCATGTTATGGATTGTTGCACGCTTCCTAATTTAAAATATTCTATTTATTTAAGTTAAATTTGAATGTATTTTTTTTTAATTTTTATTTTATTTTTTGAATACATTCATTATAGTATGATTTTTTTAATGTAATTTATAATATGTAAATTTACCGTGTCTAATATGTTGTTATTGTAATATTAAAAACAATAAAGTAACATATTTATTAAAAATAAGGATGTCTATTTATATTTTAATTAAATATATGACATTTATAATATTAATAGCTCAGGTTGTAATATTCCAATCTTTAGGGAAGTTCTATTGGGGCTAATAATGGAACTCACGTTTGAATGTAAGATGTTGTCATTAAAATAGTATAATTTGTTGCATTATTTGGTCTTAGTTAGCCTTTAAAGTGCAATAGTTTGAGGAACCAGGTGTAAAAGGCAGACACATAATCCATGTGGTTTTAATTGATAACTGAAGTACAATGTATACTTGTTATTCCTTCTAATAATGTACTTAGTTAACTTGGAGTTACAAATAGTTTCAGAGCTCCTGGAATGATGGAGAAACTGAAATTTCCTTTACAAATGTTAGACAATAATTGGGAAACATAATTGATTCTGACTTAAAGAAGCTATAGATCATGTTATTGAAAGCTATCTAAACATGAGTTAGCATTCAAACCTCATCTGGAAGGGCTAAGGAATGGAAACCACTATTTAGTTTGTAAGACAAAATTTAAAACTTAGCGAAAAGTTGACCCTTGTATGCATTGTATTACTTCGTAATGTTTCATTTTGTGTTATCAAGTATTGAAATTAATTGTTATCTTCAACTAATGAGGAATAACAAATAGAATATGGGCATCTGCATAAATCCAGTTCAAAAGGGTTTGACCTATCTTGAAATTACATTATGATAATTTCCTTTGATCCTTTACTCAAACAAGTACTTCTTCTAGGGCTATTTCCACACTTTACAGATAGGCACTATGGCATCTAGAATCATTATGACTTTTTTGTATCTTGTGCTTCCAAAAAATGTTCCTAAGAGATTTTTCCTTTTAGGTCATGAAATTTTCATCTGAAAGTCGTATTCCAAAAGCCATTTTTGTCTACCATTCTATTCTTCAGAATCATCTGCCCAAACACTATGAATTTAAAGAAAGAGAAACCTTCCAATTTCCCTGAATTACTTTCAAATCATAGTCAATTGTACATATCTTATTTAGGATCATTTTGTAACCTTTACCTTCAATTTTCTACACAATTTATTTAAGTTTATATTCATTTACATTTCCTATCCACTTGTAGTGCCTCTCTTCAAACAACATAGACGTATCACAATGAAGGTAACATTAACTAACAATGTAATTTCACTATTGATGGTTGGTTCTACCGAGATGCAACCAGTCCTCCAAGTCACTACCATTGAGAAGATTTGTGCAATTAGGTATGCATCCCATCGACATTGTTTATCTCTCTCTGATGGAACTCACACACATGAGGTCTTGTTGCCTTCTACTCACAATTCCCTCGCGGCATCCATGGATCTTTGACCAGGCACCATTGTGCTCCTAAAAAAAAGTATCAACATGGCCTTCCATCAAACTTTGTAGCATAAAAATTCTCTTGTTTAAACCCTCACAATTGTCTCCTTTTAAGTCCTTTTTTGGACATCTACTATATTTATTTCTTCTTCTATCGTTTTCCTCCTCTCACAACTCTTCTATCTTGCAGGATGCTCCGAGTAATCGAACTCAAGATTATCCACTGTGAAGCACCTTTGGTTGGCGATCCAACCCATGTTATTTTTTCCAAAAATGTGTTGAAAATGCAGCAAGATGATGGAGCTTAGTGAAATGAAGTCGCCTTCACTAAGTGGGCCCGCAGGCAAATTCTGGCGCAAAATCTATTTTTAGACTATGTCTATTTTTAGACATATGGAGCATGGTTCAGGGATTCCAGTTTGAGATTCTTGGAGCATTGGTCATGTTGGTAAAAATATATGGGACTCTATTTTTGTGACCTATAGGTCGAAGAGGTCGAAGTCTATTTTTAGACTGCCTATCCTAAAAATAGGGAAGTCAAATATTATTTACCCTTAATAATATTTGGACTCTAAACAACAGTTTACTCTCTTGGAGCACTTCAGCTCGAGCCTTGGAAGTGGCTCATGCATCTGACAGAGGAATTACGCTATTCCCAAGGGTTTGATGGCATCATGCATGGTTGAATTCAGTTAGGACTTCAGTGGCAGAAGTTTGGTGGAGTTAATGAGACAGCTAGTGGAGTTGTGTTCTGTTTATTTTAGTTGAACTAGTTGAGATTAGTTTAACTAGCTAATCACTTAGTTATGAGTGGAGTGAATTAAATATTATTTAATTCATTAATTAGTAACTCATTATTCAACTCAAGAACACATCAGTTCACTACAGTGCATGATCAGTTCAGTGGAGACCAGTGAAAGAGGTAGATGAAAGGGTGGAGTTAGCTATCAGTGGCGACATCAGTTGTGCATGAAATTTGCACCACACTTGGAGGAATTTCCCATGATGATTGCATAGTCAAGCCAAGGAGATTCGAACCTTGGATCTCTATATAGATAGGCCTGGGTTGCGCAATAGAGGCAAGGAAATTGGCGGTGAGTTTTGAACCAGTAACCTGTTCAAAACCAAGCTAGTTTGTGTGTAACTTCATGAGAAAGTACTGAGTACTTGTGAGGAGTAGTGTACTGAGTTTGTTACATGATTTCTCCATTATAATATACACAATAGCTGCAGGGTTTTCAGCTATAATCTTTCCCCATACATATTGTGTTAATGTGTATGATGATTTGATGTGTTATCGCTTGATTTTATTTCCGCATGTTTGATGATCTGAGTGGAAGCGATTATGTGTTGCATATAAATTCGAATTGTATGTGATCAGGATAGTCTCGGTGGATAATTAATCATTATTCAGCAAATTTCTACACAATGAAGATCTTCATGTTATCTCATCCTCAACAAATGCATATGCCCTCCCAACGATGCCCCTGACATAGTCCCAACCTATAAATTTTAGTTTAGATACAATTTCTCCTCCAAAAACACTCCCTTTTAAGGCACTAAACCCATCATGTAAATATTGGTCCATCCAAGGTAGGGCCCTCGTGAGGACACCCCTCCATGAATACAAAAAATCACGTGGTGCTAGTAAATCATTCGGCTTCGACCTCATGGATCATGATGATGATGAGATCGACATAAACTCCTTCAATGAATTGACAGACTCATTGAATGCTCCCATATGCATTAGTCAAGTATATACAGTAACCAATGGCACCGTGAAGGTCCCCAATCCCAACTAAAACCATCTAAATATTCCATTTGAAATCATCCTCCTCTCTGCATCACCTGTGTCTTAGTGTATACATGATGATCAGTAAATTCCTTCCCATTCGTTTCATTTCACGCCAATTAGTTCACTCAACATTGCACCTCACAACTCAATTGTTAATTTTGTTGGTATTGTTAGTTCAACATATCCCACATCCATTATACGTCTACATGATGGGTCGAGAGCTCTTAAGAAAAATCTCACATTGTGTGACATGTCAGGCTGTAGCATTGACGTCACCTTATGGGGTGCACAATGTCATGCTCAAGGGAACGAACTTTTTGATCTTCATGCTTAAAGGGGGTCACATCGTCAAGTTCAATGGAAAGATCATTTGAACAATTGCCACCAGTTTCCTTCTTATAAATATAGATATTGTTGAAACACAATAACTCCAACAATGGTTTCAGGAAACAGGTTCCAATGCATCCTCACCTTCACTAAGACGAAAATACACAGGCATCTCGGGCATACCCCTCAAAATAAAAAAAATCTCTTAACTTGTTACAATTCCCTACACCAAGAGATATCCGTGGGTTTTTGTCCGTGCTACTGCAACTACAACAATCAGCATGAAAAAATTTTACTTCCTTGCATGCCCTCTTAGCATTGATGTCATGAAATGCATGAAAAAGGTTGTGAAACATTCTGAAAACTTGTGGAATTGCAAAAAATGAAATGGTTCCTCCATTGAATGTGACTGTCGCTACGTACTATGTCTTCAATTACATGACCACACTGGCCATTTGGAAAATGTCGTTTATTTTGATGATGCTGCAACTGAACCCTTGGGCATAACGATGAAGGACTTATGTCTCCTTTCAAGTGACCAAGAAACTGTTAGAGACATCTCCACCAATATTAAGTGTCATCATTACCTTTTCACCCTCTCTGTTAGATTGAAGACTTTCAATGGCGTTAAGCACCTTTGCGCAACCGTCATGCACTTTGAATAAATTCCTTATGCCTCTACATAAAACCTTCTCCTACAGGAAATTAAAGAAAATTGTTGCCCTCCCATAAGGACTTCTTGTGAAATTTCCCTACTTTGAACTCCATTTTTTCCCCTCCTTTCTCAAAGTTTTAGAACTTAAGCTACCACAATTCTTCTTAATTTTGTAAATTTTTCTCATAAATACATAAACATTAAGATGGTTTCATTTCAAATAAACATATGGATATCGATATGCTCTAATGTGAAACCCTTACATGTCTATTACTTCTACTACTGGTAAAATACAATCTTGTACTTCCCAATGTCCAAAACAAGCTTACATAGTGAAATGGTTCCTAATAATGGTAAAATTCATTAGAACATCCAGTTGTTCAATTTGCAAACAATTCTTCTTACTTTTGTAAATTTTTCTCATAAATACATAACATTAGGTTGGTTTCATTTCAAATATGCATATGGATATATATATATATATATATATATATATATATATATATATATATATATATATATATATTCTCTAATATGAAACCCTTACATGTCTAGTACTTTACTACTGGTAAAATACAATCATGTACTTTTCAACATCCAAAACAAACTTTCATAGTGAAATGGTTCCTAATAATGGTAACCTTCATTTGAATATCTCACACTAGTACATACGGTCAATTTTTCGACACTTTAGTTCCGATAGTTTTGACGTATTGTTGGAAAGTTCCCCAATTTTTCTCAATTATTTTAATCTCGCCACACAGTGTCACTCTTGCGACCCCGATGGCGACGTTTTCGCTCTTGCAACACTACGAAAAAGCATCGCTATTGCGACCCTCCGGTTAGGGTGTCGCAATAGCGACACTAATAGAAGACAACTTCGCTATAGCGACATCCATGTTATGTGCATCGGTATACCGACGGATGCAGTTGGTGCTAAGCCTAGAATAGGAAGAGATGACACTAGATAAAATGTAGCAATGAGAAGAAGTGTAACAACAAACTACACAACCTCAAATTTAAGGGAAGCAAGTGAATGGATAAGACTACACTCATCCTTGCGAGTAGTAGAAGGTGTACACGATAATGAGAAAGTGCATCAAGGTCACTAAGAAAAAAAACCTAATCCTCATATAGGAACTTGACATAATAATAGTGGAGTAGAAATGGTATGCATGTGATGTAACTATGAGCACCCTACATGATAAAATACATATGCATAGCTTGGTTAATATTATTGGTTCGCCTGTGTAGGTATTGGAGTAGCTAAACACTATTTATGCTCGCTAGTGTTGGAGTAACTAGACACTATTTCCACATGGAGGCGAGAACACAATGAAAAATTGTATCGTTTCGTTAGGTAGGTTTTCAGAACTGGAGGTCGCCTTCTAATGAATATGTGAATCTCAGGGCATGCTTCCATCTTATTGTTGTGCTCGCTTCTAGTTACTTTTTTTGTGCTCCTTGGGCATAAATAACCCCCGCTATTGTCTTTCCCAAATTATTTTTTCTCTTTGGAATCCCACTTTATGATGAAAGGCAAGGGCACAAATCTAGATCTCCTGATAACACATATTTTCCAAAATTAGGATTAATACGGAGGGGGAGAATAAAACAAAATATAGAGAAAAATCCCATGGATTCCTATCACTAAATATCTAACTCTTGTTTCTCGTTTCTCCATTTTTCCCTTTGGATCAACAACGATGATCTCCCAACAAGACCATTGAGCAAGGGCATGGGACATTGTTGGGATTCTACAAGTTTCCTTTAGATAAATGGTTATCCATGATGAGGGTTTTACCAACATAAGCTTAAATGATTTTTAATCGAATTCATAAGGGGTCTTTTGGAATTTTACTATGGTGGTTGCCACTATAGTTCCAATGCCGAGAGTGGAGGTCCAATAACGAGACCATTGAGCGAGGGCATGGGAAAGTGATGGGATTCTCTCCAATCTATGTGTCAGTTCACTTGGGTGAGAAGATATTGTAGAGGTGAATCACATATGGTTGATGGCAGGAAAGGAAAAGGCTAGTTAGCCTTGCCCTAACTAACTAGAAACATGGAGCGAACCGTAGACAATGGAGAGGAAACATAAGAGCAGGGGAAAAAAAGGAAGAAAGGAAGAAAAACCTAGGTAATGCAAGGAGAGAGTTAGCAGTTGGGGAATCAGTTCTACAAGGGTGGGAGCTTGGTCTTGCCGAGACAACATCAGGAGGGATACAACACAGAAAATATATATATTGCCACAGGTTAGTATACGAAACCTATAGAAAATTTAGAGCAATAATCTCTCTCTGTTATTGTTTTCTTTACGTGAAGCTGTAGGGAAGGATTTTAACAATAAGTCTGTAAATAGTTCCCCTGTTGTTGCATATCTTGTGGCATTTTCACATCGAATTTATTTTTTGTGGTACTGGATCCCCTGTGGTTGAGTTTTTTGCATAACGGATTTCCTTGTTGTTGTACCGAATCCCTTGTTATTCCATATATGTTACTATTTTCATATCAAATTGTGTGGGGTTATTTAAACCTATGCCTACAATATTTTAATGTTTTCATATCATATTGTGTGGGGGTAGATAACTCCTACTCTCAGCAAATAAGATGCTCTTCATGGTCTCCACCAAGAAAATTCCCATGCACAGGTATGTGCAAGGCTTCACAACATAGAAATAATCATTCCAAACCATCCATGCCGAAACAGAAAGAGCTATGCCCACAAAATCATAGCCCCCATAGGTAACTAGATCTAAAATTTGAAGTGCGTATAATAAAAAACGTAAAATCCAACCGAGGACCGAATACTCAATGCTTCGGGACTGAACTTCCCAAGTGGACCTATCGTGATGTCACATAGGACTACAAAAGTTCTAAAAATTCTAGAAATGGAATATTATCGTAGATAGTTGTCTCGTGTGTGCGGACACCCAGAATCTGCTTAACAAACTTGTCTAGTCTTCAATCCCTTGCTCATATTTTGTGCCACTTACCCTAAATTATTTCCCCATATGCACTTAATTTATCATGAACCAACCTCATAAAGTTAAGTTAGTGCAATAAGTAATGCAAACGATGAGGACTTGAGTCCAAGAAAGACCTATCAGGTCTGTGACATAATCCACTACATGATTTTGAAATATATTAACCATTGCATTCACCGCATAATTTCTTATAAAGACCTTATACTCTCGTGAACACTGAACACACTGATAATGGTTCCTAAGAATGAGACCTATGAATAAGATAGATAATATTTAATAATGCTTACATCTTAAGGGGATCTGTATTTGTAATTATTTGGGTGATGTCTTTCTCAACCACCATTTCTCGATATTTTTCTTTTGAAAGCATGCTCTCACTGATATCAAACTACAAACTAAATGTGCACTATTTTTGTGCTATAAGACATAATTATTTTCACCATATGTAGGTATAGTCCATGTTTTGAGACTCGCTGAATGCAGGTCATGTAGAAATTATACAAACAATATGTATACCAATGGATTCAATCCAATCATGTGATATGCTAAATAAACATACTGAATCCTTATACAAATCAATTGCGGAAAAAATTAACACAATCGTCAATCACAACAAGTAAAGAAAGAAGCAAATCAAACCACAAAACATAAATTTCCCTGGGGAAATATTGCTGCTCAAAACCCCTCTATCTTCTATTGTATATTCACCAAGGAATCATGAAACAATTACAATGCAATCTTCTCACAAGAGTTTGTTGCACTCTCATAACTGTCTCACACTAATCCGGACAAAATCGACCAAAACTTAGCCAATTTTCAGCCTCTACTCAGCCTCCCTTGCTTGCACAATTCATGTGGAATGCAATCCCTATTCTTTAGGAAATTCAACCTCCTTGACTGCGTAAGTATCATGGGAAATCCTGTGGTATCTTAACTACATTTGGGCAGTTTGCTAAAAATACAACCGATAGTTAACATCCCTTTAACCTTTGTCTCAACTGGGTCTCCACTGGAATTGACATGCATGAAACTATTAATAGTAAATCATGAGTCACTTGACAGATCAATGCATGTGTATTAAATCTGATTTAATTCACTTGACCTCTCACTAGTGCAATAATCAGTTACAACTAGTTAAACTAATTTTAACTCACTTAATTGAGTTAACTGATTTCTCATGCATTAAACTAATGCATTAAATGCAACTTGGACTCAAAAAATAATAGAATCACTCTGCATGCCTCACCAACCACCCTCAACTCAAAATTCATGAGCTAACTGAGTCTATCACACTCAGTTAATTATTACAGGTGTTTATGAGATAAGATTACATTTTTTTCTCCAATTTAATTAAGGGCAAATTAAATTAGACACATTTCCAATTTATTAAATAAATTGGCTTGCACACTAATGTATCGCTAGGACCCATCATTGTGTGACCCGTGGTCCCACACTAGTGTGTGTGTTGTCATGTTGTTTCTGGATGCCAATTTCACTGTTTCTTGTTGCAAATTTCAACACTCCTTCTCAACAAGAAAGGAATAAATCTATGCTGATCCGGTACCTTTGGAATGTTCTTACATGCACACATGAAATTATTGCATGCAACATGCAACACTTGCATGAAACACTTCTCTAGTGTTGTTCACACATGCAACTCTTGCATGCAACACTTCTCTAGTGTTGTTTTCACATGAAACACTTGCATGCAACACTTCTCTAGTGTTATTCACACATGAAAACCTTGCATGCAACACTTCTTAAATGAAATAGCCTCCAAACAACTGAATCAATATAATGCATCTGTCATCGGAGTCTTCTGACTACTGCTAGCTACTACACATGTCTACTGGACTCTCTATGTTGCTGACATATGCATCCATGCACTCTACACTGCTACCAACTCTGATCTGCACTCCAGTATTCGACACCTGTCACTCTGATTTTTTTCTTCATGACATTTGACTGCATCAATATAACTGATCCTTCCTACTACTGTTGTAGTGCGAGCTCCTTGTAGCCAGGTTCGATCCATGAGACACACCATCTCAATTGACCCTGCCTAAATTTATACTTGGGATCATATCTGCACATCGCCCCACCTCACACTTGGAGGTATAGTTGCATGTACTCCCTCTACCCTTCTGGCTCGAAATTTTTCCCTCCTGGAGGTCTCTGCTTGAATGGACTCTTCCGCTCGATCTCCTCTCTACTTCTCCAATTTTGGCTGCTCCACAAACTTCTGAGACTACTGCTAAGCCTGCATGTTGAGAGATAATTGCTCCCTCTCAACCACCAAGTCAATAACCACTTCTTTGCTCCTCAAATCCTTGCATGCATCCTCAACATCGAGAGAATACACGTTCTTGACTGTTATACTGATCTGCTTCACTTGTCTCATGGCTATGTATGTAAGGAAAACTTTTCATTTTCTAAACATTACTTCATAACCACGTTCTTCCAACACTGCTACGAAGACAAGACTCTTCCTTAGGCCTAGAACATACAAAACATATGCTAGTATGAGATGAGATACATTCTCCCTCTGAATGGTAACTGTACCTATGTCGATAGCACTATGCCTCTCTTCATCTCCAAACTCTATGCTTTGTTGGAGGTCCTTCTCCTCCAAGCCACTGAAGAGATCTCTATTCCCCATCATATGAAACGAGGCACTGCTGTCTAAATGCCGCATGCATCCCATTACAGTGCTAGCCATGCATGCAATGAGAGTAAAATCAAGCTCGAACTGTGAATCCAATGCTTCACTTGTTGCAACTGCAAAATCCTTCTTTCTTTTCTTTCGTGTACAATTTGTAGCATAGTGCCCATGCTCGTGACAGTGAAAACATCTGACCTTGGACAAGTCTTTCTTGCCCGCTTTGCCTTGGGATTTATTTCCCTTGGCCTTCTTTGCCTTATTGGCCAAGGCACAATATTCCTCATCATTAGTCTTGGATGAGGATCCATCCCTGGTATTCCGCCTGAATTCTTCTTGTACCAAATCTGACCAAAGTCACTCCCAATATAGTAACTTCTCCCTCCCATTGACAGAGTCATGATAACTATTCCAGCTCTTGGGAAGGCCTAGAAGTGCTAGGCTCACCAAGTCATCATCTGCTATGGTCACACCAACACTTCCAAGCTCATCTCGACATTCAGTGAACTTCACCAAGGATGTTGGTACCGTCTCGCCCTCCTCCTTCTTGATTTTCCTGAGCTTGTCCTTCATCGCTAACTTCCTTTGGTCACTGTTGTTCTGAAATAGATCTTTCAAGGCCTTCAACATTGCATGTGGAGTCGCCTTTCCATGGAGACTCAAGACAATGTGATCTTGAACTCCCTCTAATAAGATCCTCCTTGCCCTTGCTACCTTCTTTTTCCAAGCATCAAGAAGAGCGACATCTACTTTTGCGGGCTTAGGAATATCATTATCAATGAATTCTTTCAGCCTGTTGTCCTCCAGCACTACCTTCATTCTATTTTTCCATGCAATATAATTATAACTTCCCTCGAGTGCATATTCCAATCTTAAGCCATTGAAATCCATCTTGATCCGCTTGTCACATCAACAAAAGTATCTGAAAGTTTGAATATTGTTCAACACAAACTCAATTTCTTCTCCACTATAGTGATTTTTGGTGCTCCGATACCATGTTGAAATTATACAAACAATATGTATACCAATGGATTCAATCTGATCATGTGATATGCTAAAGAAAGATACTGAATCCTTCTACAAATCAATTGTGGAAAAAATAAACATGATCGCCAATCACAACAAGTAAAGAAAGAAGAAAATCAAACCACAACATAGATATTTTCTCGAGGAAAGATTGATGCTCAAAACCTCTCTATATTCTATTGTATATTCACCAATGAATCATGAAACAATTACAATGCACTCTTCCCACAAGAGTCTTCTGCACTCTGACAACTGTCTCACACTGATCTAGACAAAATCGACCAACACTAAGCCAATTTTCAGCCTCTACTCAGCCTGCCTTGCTTGTGTAATTCATGTGGAATGCAATCATTATTCTTTAGGAAATTCAACCTTCCTTGGTTGTGAAATTATCATGGGAAATCCTATGGTTTTTTAATTTCTTCTGGGAATTTTTCTAAAAATACAACTAATAGTTAACATCCCTTTAACTTTTGTCTCAACTGGGTCTCCACTGGAACTGACATGCATGCGGATATTAATAGTAAATCATGAGTCACTTGTAATATCACTACATGTGAATTAAATATGATTTAATTCACTTGACCTCTCACTAGTGCAACAATTAGTTACAACTAGTTAAACTATTTTAACTAACTTAATTGAGTTAACTGATTTCTCATGCATTATACTAATGCATTAACTACAACTTGGACTCAAAAACTAATAGAATCACTTTGCATGCCTCACTAACCACCCTCAACTCAAAATTCATGAGCCAACTAAGTCTATCACACTTAGTAAACTATTACAAGTGTTTATGAGATAAGATTACTTGTCCAATTAAATTAAGGGAAAATTAAATTAGACACATTTCCAATTTATTAAATAAATTGGCTTGCACACTAATGTATCACTAGGACCCATCATTGTGTGACCTATGTTCCGGCACACTAGTGTGTGTGCTATCATGTTTTTTCTGGATGCTAATTTCACTATTTCTTGTTGCAAATTTCAACAGGTCACATCCTTATCTGACATATGCAGAAAGTTAAACCTCGATGTCTTGTAGCTTGTAACTGTAATAAGGATACTTATGCATGCATCCAAAAACAGTGTGAATGGAAAAGAAAATATTTACATACCATGTTGCAATTTCTTCTAGTGTGAAGAACACACCACCAATAGGTGCACGGAAATATGCAGCCACCCCCACAGCAGCACCACAGGTAATGAGATCATGCCTATCTCTGTCATTTTTGAAGTACCTCATAAATCTCCATGTTAGATCATAACACCTTGAACCACCCTGCCCTAGAAGAGATTCTATGTAAGACCTAGTGTGTATTAGGGGACTTTCCTTCCCTAGATCCAATCGAGCAGACATAACACATATACTTCCAAATACCTGCACACACCAAAATATACCACCCATTAACAAACAAATGAAACCTATAAATTGTTACATTCCAACATTCAAATACATAGCTATTGAAAATCATAGCTACCATTCCCTATGAAATTTTCCATAGAGTCCCTAGATAAAAGCTCCCAGAATTCATTTGGACTTTTTGTGGGACCTTGAATACAAGGCTCCACTTCGCCAGCACAATCATGCACATGCTTTTTTATGCAGGTCTTGGCCGAGTTTCACAACACTAGTTTTTATGCAATAACTATTTTTCTGTTTTAACCATACAGGGCTCAGCCTTCTCCCAAACAATCAAAATAATGCAGCCTGAACTTGAGGTCAATACCACACTTGTGTTCAGCACAAGACGAACCTAGAAACAATCCTTTCCAACTCAGCATTTCTACTGATATACTCAGGCGTCAAGATAATCACAAGAAGAGCTAAAACAATTCTTCCTTCCCTTATCTTGAGCTACTCCTCATTTGTTGCTGATCTTTATTCTAATCCATGCTCTGATACCATATTATACAACACTCACATACACAACTTGAGCATACAAGAATGAATCAATTATGTGCCTTTTCCCTCGTTATAATTAATTTGCATCAACTAAATTTGGCAAGTTGTATTTTTGGAAGTCAAAACTGTGATTGATGAGTTAACTTGTCCAAGTGACTCATGCAGCTTGTCTAGTCTCAATTTAGAACTTGTGACTCAATCACTTAGCTTTTCCAATTCTAACTCGCACTAGAAGACAAAAAACTGAACCATCCACTCCTGTGCATCAGTCAAAATGCTTCATGAACACTTCCTAACTTTTAGGAACTCGTCCTAATTTTTAGGAACTCGCCCTAACTTTTAGGAACTAGTGCATCCTATAAGGAAAATTTCTTCTGGTCTCTTTTACTAAGGCATAAGTCAAAGAAAGACAATTCTCGCTACTATTTTCAACAGAGTGCCTCATAGCTAAGTTATATTTCTACGAGATTATTTCAAAAGGTAAACAACGGGTTGGGTTCTTCCTGCCTACCTTGTGAGCATTAGAAGGAGAATAATCTTAAGGAACTATTAAGCAGAGAAGGGAGATGTCTTATTCTATTGTGTGGGAAGTGTATGCCAACGTCTTGAATATTTGACAGTCGAATGGTTACTGTTGGCTTGAGGGGTCCTAACCCAGGTTCAGCTTTGAGGTTTGCCAACAAACCCCTATAATACTGGCCCTTCCGGAAATGACCTGCTGCGCAGGCCAAGGTATCACCTGAAGTAGTATGGGAGGGTGCTAGAACAAGGTTTCCACACCCTGAGAGAGAGAAATTTAATTGAAGGGGGTTCATCTAGATCGATCAGACCAATGCCCTATATCGAGGCTCTTTAACTGTGTGCCAACGAAATATTTCTAGCAGAGCTTATAAATCATGCAATAGTAGATCAATTGAAGAAACAACATTAAAATCTAACCAGATCTATGCATTTATCGTCTTATATACTATCGCATCCATGTGCACCTCAACAATCATCAATATGCAGTGAACATATATAAATAACACAGTATGCATCCAATAATCACAACACAGAATGCTTCATTATTCATAAAAGGTATTCTTATTCACTAACGTTCAAATCCAACTTACAGAATCTATCTACTAGCCCGCACACACAGCCAGCGGGGTCCACATACAGCAGGACTTAGGGTCTCTGTGGACACAGACAGTAGGATCCCTTACCTAGACAATCGACCAAAAATCCACAAGTTCGTATCTAGCTTAATTACTTCTTACTTTATTTCCTTTTAGACTCAACATATCCATCTATTTATATCATTTTAGCCTATGCTATCCTATGGTCCGCAAACTGTGGTTTGCGGACCCTTGGTCTACCCTTTACAATTCATTGGGGGTTTTGACCCACCCCAAACCCCCTGCGTTAGACTAAATATTACAATATTACAAAACTGGACAAAATTGAGGCTAGGAAACCCTGTTCCAACAGTCCCCCAAAACATTCTTGTGACTAATCCCGAGTCACAGTGACGGTGGGGTCTTCATCCTGTCCTTGAGCTGCTCCATCGTGTCAGTAAGAAGGGTAAAAAAGTGAAAGCTCTGCGTTGCGGCAGTCTGCGCAATGTCTACCAGTTTTTGCGAGGTTGGTCCTTCCGTGGAAGCGGTGACACTGTCTAGAGTCTGGTTCAACTATCGCACCACCCCATCTAAGTCCTGTGAAATATTGAGGGCTTCGTCTGACCAGCGGGTCAGATGGTCGCTGAGTACCTGTTTCTTACGTTGGAGCCCCACAATTTCACTGCGAAACACGTGGCTAGTTTGAAGACAGGCTAAGTGCTGGGCTGGAACAAAGGTGGTCATCGTAGGTTCCAGTTGCTCAAAGTCTTATTCCTTTTGAGTCAACTCTTGATCTATTTCTCAGAGGAGAGGGTCGTGATGTACCTGGGACCATAATTCCATAACATTTTCAAACAGAGTGATGCCTTGACTGATCTACGTCATGATAGTGGTCGTGGCTTCTGTAACCAATGCGGCTCGCTGGGCACACACTTCCGAAGGGGTCTCAGGCTGGAGCTTGACCTGCAATGATGCGATCCAAAGTTTGAACTTACCCTTGACAACCTATACCTCAGTGTGGGACGCCTTCAGAGCAGCAACCAATCCTTCAACCTTGGCTTGTTGCTCAGTGGAGGCGGGAATGACCTCTAGTATGTCCCCGCAGAGCCGGTTGATCAGTTGTTATATGGAAGCTTGCTGCACAATGGTGGCAATGTGCGCGACCTGGATTTGGGCAGCTTCGGCACTTGAGTTATAATGGTATGCTCGGCCTTGCTGAGGTGCCGCAACACACATAGTTCTTCGTGCTAGATTTCGCTGGTGATGGTGATCAATAATACATGGAGCTGTGCACCAGCCAATCGACAAAAATCAAGGTCGACAAAGGAGCACACCTAGACTTGGGTGCACAATTTAGCGGGTTCCATGATAAAAGAATCATCGGGGAGAGGGAAAATTCGACTGTCTGCGACTATTTCCAGGGTTGTAACGGGAACTGACTAGCCCACGTGAGTCTACCTCTCTTGATCCATGCTCGCTTGATTCTGCCTTGCTTGATCTACGCTCGCTTGAAGGGTGTCTACTTTGAGCTAGAGGGCCTACAGCTCTACTTGAAATACTTCTACAGTGGCCTTGTGATGTTCTTCCCAAGTAATCCATTGATCAGCAGACGCAGTGGTGACAGCATCGAAAATCTGGTCAAGGTCATCCTCTGTTAGCATAACCTCCATGTTGGTGCTGGTCTTACTGGCCTTATGCTTCTTTTTAGGCCCCTGAGACAACCCGTGGGAATGGCATCTTGAGACTATGCAAGACTGTCGTACCTGCGTCATCAACATCGTTTATCTTTCGATCAAGCGGGGAGTCTGGTTCTGGCTGCGCGGTAGTGCTTCTGGGGGTCTCCTGCTACGTGGAGGCCAGAATCACTGACTCCGTTGTTGGGCTGAACACAAGAAAAATTTTAGGGGCTAATATTCGCAGGTGGGCTAGTATTCCATGTTTTTTACAAAAAAATTATTAGCCAATTTCCATTTTTCTAAAAATGAATTCACCCAAATTTTATAGTATAAAATTATTTTACCTCAAAAATCGCCAATATTAAATATCATCTAATATAAAATAATTAGAAATATCAACATTTTTACAAAATTATCATCAAACATTTTAAATTTTCATATTTTGGACTAGTAATATTCGCCAAGGTTTCTAATCTTTAAGATAAACTTCCATCCTTAAAAGTTTCCCTGGGACTCGAACGAAACCATAGGTTTGGACACTGCGTTGTGTCCAAATGTGCCTGTTGCGTCTGGGTCGGTTGGCGGGGCTACGACCTTTCACTCCGACGGCCAAGTGGCAATTACCTCTTCAATGTCTGCCTCGGTAGTCATATATGGGAGATGATGCCAAGTGTGATCTTTACGGGCCCGAATTTTCACATTGTGCATGGTTACTTGAAATGCTGTTATATGATTATACTTGCCATAAATTTTTGGGGATAGGCGCGGTTGGGAATCAATGGCCGCAAATTTATCCCCATCATAGAGTACCCATAAGGACTTGTTTTCCTCAACCTGCTTGGGGTCCTTTTATTCCCATAGGTTGGAAAATGGTGCCCCCTCACACATGCCAAGCTCAAGAGGGGGGAAGATCGCTTTCTCCGGGGTCTCCTAGGAAACCAAGATGATTAACAAGATTAGCCACGAGTAGTAGAAAGCTTTTCCCTACTCCTGAGCCTTGCACACATTGTCGAGAAATTATTCGACCATGTATAGGGACCAATTATAACAAACTCCCTTTTCACAATGGCCGACGATTTGAATTACATGAGTAGGGGAAATCGACGCCTAGAATTTACACATCAACTTGCAGGCAAGAAGTAGAGTGCCCATGCGCGTCCCTGGGTCATAGAGTTTATCAATATGGAAGCCCCGTTTGTTGCGGTTGACATGGTACTTGTCCCAGACAGCTCCAGCAATATGGTGCTAGAATTTCTTGCCCGTGCCTTCCCTAGGATTTGGTCCATGCATAGGGAGGCCAGTATTGCGGTGAATAAGAGCAGCATCAATCGGTATGTGACCTTGGAGACACAAGAATCCATCGTGAACAAGTGCCAATAGTTGGCGAACAACTAGGCTGGTCATGTTGTAGCGACCGAAGTGGGGGAGGTGCAACAAGTTCAAGATGTCTGCGCCAGCTAATCCCTTGACACAAACCATTGGCTCTACCTTGAGCACACCATCTTCAACAACCTGTTCCAGGTACAAGTGTGGAGCTAACGAAGGGAAAGTGTTCAGGTTCCCCAGGTCATGGTCACCAAAATTTATGTGGGGGAGGTGGCCGAACATATCTCCCAGCTGGGGCACGTCTTTTGGGACCAGAGGCATCTGAAGATAGGAGTGGACGACATCCACATTGGGCATACATGTTTTTTTTCTTTGTGGCTGAACATAAGGTGGTAACCAAGTTAGCGGAGTCGCCTACAGGCCTTCTATTGTGAGCACCATCGGGTTCGGGGGTGTGGCAGGCGATCGCTTCTTAAGCACTTTCCGGGGGGAGTGCCGAATCTGAGGGGAAGTACGAGGCTTCCCACCTGCCCATTTTGCCTGATTTACCTTTTCTTTGCCTTTCATAATTTTAGGAGTCGAGATGATTTCCTCTGCTGCAGGGGTTACTTCTCAGAATTCATCAGATTCTATGTCCTTGGACGTCGTTTCAGGCAGAGGCACATTTGGGTTGGTAGCAATCATCCTTACTTGGAAGATGAATTCAACATTGCTATTGTTGGACGACGTAGTTCGCTCTATCATGTGGACAACAAGTAGATAGATAAGATGATATATATCAGAGTGGCCAAGGTGTGACAATCTGAACCAGTAATTGAATCTCGTAAAACAAACAGTCCCCATCTTATAGCCATCGCGAGAAAAATCCGCCTCGTGGATCCTTAATTTCCCTTCATCATTACGGAAACGGTAAAAAGTCCTCGTAAATTGCCACATTAATTTCCAGTTACCCGCTTCATCGAATGGGAAGTGCAGTTTTCCATGCTGCCGCTCCATCGCAATGGCTAGTTTTTTCTACTGCACACAACACCTGCGCTGATATCGCATCCACCCATACTTCCAGTTATGTGCATCATCCCTGTGCACCATCCTTGCGTGTAGTGTCTATTATACAACTACTCCGGCCATATATTCATTTGATCGGCACCGAGGCGTCTCGATAGGGCTTCAATTGACTCCCATTAACATATCCTAGCATAGAATCGTTGCTTAGTCTAGCCAATATGACCGATCCACTGTTGGTAATTTCCTTTACCACGTGCGGACCTAACTAGTGTTGTCGGGACTTCCCCGGGTGTTTCACGAACTGGCTATCATATAGTAGGACCAACTGTCCCTCCGAAAAGACCTTCTACTGAATATGTCAATCATACCATGCTTTCTCCCGCACCTTCTGAACCTGTTGGTGGAATTGGGCTACGAACCGATCTTCTTCCAATGCTACCAGTTGTGCCAGGCGTTCCTCTAGGATGTTTGGGTCCACTATATTTGTGAAGTCCGAGATGCACAAACTGGGAATGATGTATTCCATAGGCATAATAACTTCCTTCCCTTAGACCCTGCGGAAGGGTGTTTTTCCCGTGAGCTTCTTACACGTAATTATATAGGCCCAGAGCATAGAGGGGATGTGCATGTCCCAATCACTCCATTGTGCATTACAGACCTTGGTGAGCGCATCTTCCAAAATTTTATTGAATGCTTCTACGGTTCCATTCGCCCATGGATGATATGGGGTACTTTTGGCATGGTGGATATGGAATTCCTCAGTCAGAGCCTTAATTGTTTCGTTAATAAAATGCGTCCCTCTGTCACTCATCACGATCCTTGGGCACCCAAACCTAGTCAAGATCTTTTCAAAGATGAAGTGCGCCACCGTGTCCAAAGTGCAATCCTTGACAACTTTAGCTTTTTCCCACCTGGTAACATAATCAGTGGCCGTAATGATATACCGAGAACCTGTTTTATTACTTGGGGGGTTAATGGGGTTTACAAAGTCGATGACCCATTTTTCAAATGCCTGCATGGCCATCTGTGGTTGCAGGGGCATCTCATCCCGGGGTGAGGGCTTCCCGGTTCATTGGCATGCATCGTAGGCCCGACAATAAGTATAAGCATCCATGTGTAGCATGGGCCACTAGAGCTCAGCCCGTAATATCTTCTGCGTAGTAGTTTTACCGCGTAATGTCCCCCCACAATTCCTCTATGGGCTTCGGCTAGGATAGCCAGTCTTTCATGTTCAATGACATAACTTTGCAATACCTCATCCGCCCCCGACTTGTAAAGTTGTCCTGCAATAATAGTGAAGTCGGTTGCACGGGAAACCAATTCCTTTTTTTGGGGTACTAAATAGTCATCGGGGGCTTTACCTGTGGTCAAGAAGTGGACAATATCGGAAAAGTGCTCGTCAATTACCTTGACAGCAAACAATTGTGTGTTAGGCAATCCCTCATCCAATTTAGTCAGCTCTTCCCCAATCTCGATCCTGGACAAATGATCCGGCCCAGCATTCAACCTTACTAGTTTCACAATAATTTCAAAATCATATTCCTGAAAGAGTAACAACCACCGACAGATTTTTCCCCCCCAACACAAGCTTGTTAACTAGGTATTTTAAGGTCGAATGATCTGTGAACATCTTGAAGTGCCCTCCAAGTAAATAGTGCATGTACTTCTATAGTGCATATACCATGGCTAGCCCCTCCTGCTCCGTGGTAGAATAGTTATGCTCCGCGTTCGATAGCTTCCTACTAGCAAAGGCCACTGGGTGATCAATGTCCCCTTCTCCAGGTTGTGCCAAGATAGCTCCCAAAGCGATCCTAGATGCATCTACGTGGACATGGAAAATATTTTCCCAATCAGGGAATATCAGGATAGGCGCAGCCACCATATTTTCTTTTATTAGCTCAAATCTCTTTTGGGATTCGTCATCCCAAAATAATGACACGTATTTTTTCAACAACTTTTCCATCGAAGCAGTGATTAAAGTGTATCCCTGTATGAACTTCCTATAGTAACCTGTGTGGCCGAGGATGGATCACAGTTGTTTTTCCGTTGTTGAAACTTCCAAGTTGATGATAATCGCATTCTTGGCTGGGTCAACCATCAGCCCCTGTTGTCATACCACATGTCCTAACAGAATTCTGAATGGGACGCAGAAGCTACATTTCTTAATGTTTAGCAAGATTTGGTGTTTCCTGCACATGTCCAACATCATGCGTAGATTCGATACATAGTTCTTTACTAATATGAACACCGTCTAGTCATCAAAATAGAATTCCAAGAACTTGTGCATGAATTCCTTGAACATGGCTACAACAACGTGTGAAAAGATAGCAGGGACATTATTTAATCCAAAGGGTATGATAGTATACTAAAAGGAGCCCCACTCCGTCGCAAAATTCGTCTTGATATGATCTTTAGGTGCACTACGGATCTAATGGTACCCTGAGAATCCATCAGTAAACGAATAAGCCTCCTAACCCCCTACGTTATCTATAATTTCATCGGAGAATGGTGTGATGTGTCGACCATTCCAGTTTAGTTTCTCCCATTCGTTGCCAAGTCTGCTTGGGTAAGATGTTAGCATCTAAGCCTAAGTCAAGAATAACTTGGTCCATTTCGTACTCCCCAATCTGCATAGTCATGTGCATTTCTCGTCCCGCCCTTTTTCAGTGTTTTCACCTCGGGCTGTGGAGCAATTATTTCTGTGCAGTTGTCTATTAGGGCTTGGATATTTTCTACAGCCTTCTGTTTGTGCAACAACTTCATACATGCATGGAGGAAACATTTAACTACTTCGTCCGCTTTCAGATCTACCGCTCCTTTTGCGGTAGGTGTTTCGTTTTTAGTCATCTCCTTTCATGCTTCGATGAAGGTTTATTTTTCCCTTTTCAGGTCTAAGCTTTCCGCTTTGTGCTCAACCTTCTGGATTAATGATTCGGTTTCCACCTTTTTTTCATCTCCTCCTGTGGAAATGCTACTGCGCGTGATTATATAGATACATGGCCCATCATCCCGTGGTTCGTCCTTAACTCTTTGCACATTATATGTAGGTGTATGTTGCTTTTATTGCATTTTCACTATTAGCACCAGGAAATCTTCAATGACATGATCAAACTTCCCGCAATATTTGCAAGACTGGCGTGTTGGGTTCGGGCAATATCGTGCGAAATGTCCCACATCTCCACAGTTGTAACAGATTAGTTATATATGCCCTCGACCAACACTCCCCCCTCTCCCTCCTCCCCTTCCTCGTGCAGGGGATCCCCCCCATCCCGAAGGAGACAGTGGTGATGAGGGTTTGACCTGTACTCTGTATAAGTTGCCCGTATCTACCATGAGGTCAAGGGTTCGACAGTTTTGCTCGTCATGACCTACAAACGAGCATAATCTGCACCACTGTTGTTTCAATTCTGGTACATAAGCACCCAATCGTAGGCAGTGATCCATATTGTGTCTTCCTGCCACCCGACAGTCCACACACCATAGCATAGGATTGTTAGGGGTGTTACACCATTTTTTGGTCATCTAACTTATTACCATTAGATGGACCCAAGTACACCATGTAAGACCAGTTTTACCCTAAGTAAAACCACTTTCACTATGTTAAAACAGGAAACCCCAAAAGGAAATATTAAACAAACCCATGTTTGTTTGACTTTCCTCATGGAATAATTAATTAAACCATAATTTAATTATTATTCCCAGTCATGTTTAACCCAAAACCAAATAAATTAATTAGATAAACCTCTATTTATCTCATTAATTTCTAGGAATGATTATTTAAATCTTGTTTAGATAATATTCCTTGTTAAATATGACCAAATCACCCACAAATAATTAAATAAATCATTATTTATTTGATTATCTTCCAACCACTTCCTTAAAAAGATAAATAAATCATTTATTTATTTATTTTTGACTAATCAAGGGATTTGACCCAAGTCAAATACCTTTTTCCTCCAACAAATATAATAAAATATTCCATAAAGGTGGATCTAGATTTGGTTAACATTATTTTAATCATGCACCAAGATCTAGAATGACCCAATATTTTGTTATAAATAGGAGGGTTCTTCCCCATCATTCCTCACCTTTTGTTGCCCACTAGATCACTCTGGATCTATACACTTGGTCTCATTTCTATCATTTGCTCCCATTGAGCTCTATTTTCTGCATTGGGTTTTCTACATCTACAAGAGAGAGAAGACTTAGATCTGAAGTGCTGAGGACTACAAAGAACCCATCCCATTGAGGAGATCTGGATACACCTTCTTTTTTTCCTCCCAGGTGCCCTGTAATATAAAATTCTTTCAAAAAATCGTGTTCTTGTCTTGTCTGTTGGATGTATGGAGCAAACCCTTTACTTTACTGCTTAATGTCTTTCCATTTATAGATCTGTTTGTTGCAGCATTTTTACTACTAATCGCAGATCTGAAGATGTTTGGCAGCCTCTATTGTTGTTAGGGCTATTAGTTATGCGTAGCTAAAGTGGTTCTTTTTCGTACACCTCGAAGAAGAATTCATACTAACAAATGGCGACTCCACACGGGTTTTAAATTACGATCGCTGTCGTTTTCCATATTCCTGCATATCCAGCTACTTCAGGCCCTAGGGCTTCTTTTCAGCTGCTTAGTTTTCCTCTTTTTATGTCATTTTTCTCACCTAAAACCCTAAAATTTTAAAATTTCTAACTTCCGTGTGTTTCTGGCCCTATTGCGCAGGTAAGCGACACCAGCCGCAACTGAGACGGCAACTTTTCTGAAAATCTGCCGCCGAGACAACCGGAACGGGGGGGTCGCACTTTTTGGCCCTAAACCTGCGACCTGGACCTCCAGGTCGCACTTTTCAGCATGTTTTCTGCGACCTGCACCGAAAACAAAGTCGAAAACCTGCGACCTCGGCCAGCTTTTTCAAAGGATTTTTCTGACAATTTTTCCGGGTTCGCCCAGCCCTTCGCTGTGGTCTTCCGTCCGTCTCAAAATTTCCTCGCCCTTGACCAAGATCTGATCTGCTTTTACTCATCTAAGTGGGAACCCAGCCCCTTAGGGCTTTAGTACCCTCCACTTTTTGTGGAAGAGTTTTAGCTGTTTCAGCCGTCGGTTTCAGAGCTTCAGCCCCCTCTTTTCCAGATCTGTTACCTCCCTTTCAGATCCATTGAAATCAGCCTCTTTTCCTTTCAAATCGCCTCTTGTCGTTTTTTTTGGACCTCCTTTGAAGGCCTCCGCCTTGCCCCTCCGGTTTTTTGCTGATTTCCTTCCTTTTTCCAGCCACCTTGCCTCTGTCTCTTGGCTGTGATCTGCACCTCTTGCCTGCAGCTTTATCCTCCATATCCCTGTCCCTTTCGACCCTAGATCTGTTGAGCTCCCTTTATGTGTGTTTTACATAGTTTTTCCCTTTCTTTTCAGCATAGTTGTGAGAGACCCACCTTCTTGGGTTAGATAGATGCACACGTAGCTGTTATTTTTCTGTTATTTCAACATTATATTCTGTTCTCTGTAGGTTTATTTTCAGCTACGCAGCACACTTTTTCTTGCTCTCAACAACGGAAAGGGTTTAAAAATTAAAATTAACGCACGCCACACACTGACCCTAAGTGAAGAAGCGCCTGGTTTACACCGCCTGGCAAAGACTCTAAAATCAATTGTCACCGCACCTTATCTGCCCTTGACCTTCTTGATTTTTTCCCTTTCTGCCCTTGTCGGTTTCCTTCTTCCTGTCATCATTGCGCCCCCAAGGCGCCTTTCCCGGAGACTTCTTGGCCTTCACCCTCAGTTTCCGGTTGATCGACCTGCTCCGCACCGCCGTCATCGAGCCAGTCCACCTTCGAGTCCGCACTCCGACTCCTCTCCCGATTCATCGAGTCCTCCTTCTCCTCCTGGTTCTCCCCCTGTTACCTTCATTATGTCTGGTCCAGGGCCTAATGCTAGCGGTTCTCCCGGCCCCAATGTCGGCCCTACTTCTAGCGGAACCGCCACAAACACTACCCCGGCCACCCCTGTGCTGCCGTACATTGCAGGCCTCAGCCTCCCCGATTTCCATCAGTTGATTAATGACCCCATTCACCACAATGCTACCTGGCCCGCTATGCCCACCAAGCTGCCCTCTGATATCCCTAAGTTCGAGGGCCTCAATGGAGAAGATCCAACCAATCACGTCCGGTCTTTCCACATGTGGTGTTCCTCCAATTCCATTACCGATGACTCCATCCGTCTTCGTTTGTTCCAACGCACGCTTACCGGCGAAGCTTCTAAATGGTATGTCGAACAAGCCACCTCTTCCCATACCACATTTGAGACTCTTGCCCAATCCTTTTTGTCATACTTCCAGCTTCCTCTCCGATACGACACCGGCACGGAGCTCTTGACTTCCTTCAAGCAATCCTCTTCAACACGCCTTTCTGCCCATGTTCAGGAATGGCGACGAAGACAGAGCTTATGTCGAGCCCCTCCCTTTGAAGATCGGGTTTACATGGACTGGTTCCTTCGCACCCTTCCATCTCCCATCGGCAAAGATGTCGCCTCTCACTTTCCTCAAACTGAAGAAGCCGCCCTCCAAATAGCCTTAAAATATGACCTGATCTACGCTCAATCTGGTTATGTTTATACCGTCCTTCCTGACATCCCCAGGCCCGGTGGCGCTAATGCCCCGGGGGCATCTCATTCCGCCGACGGTATCGTTGGATCTCTTTCTCATCCATCTGCTCATCCTCCTATGGGCTATGGTCTCCCTCAGGGAGGGGCCAGCACCTCGAGCACTCTTCCCCCACCCGGCAACATGTATCCAGGATACGGCATGCCTCATCCTTTTGCCCAACCTCCTGCTTACCTCAATGTTGCTCAACCCAACCCTTACCTTTATCCATAGCCTGGTGCGCCAGCTCCTCCAGCATATGCGCTTCCACCTCCCTTGCCTCCTCACAACCCGCAACAGCACTTACAGCCTCCTCCAGGGCAAGTATTTGCACAGCAGGGCGCGACTAATCCCCCTTCTTCTCAAAGAAGGCGGAGAGGCAACCAAAACCAATCTGCCCCTGGTAACCGCGGACCCAATTCTGGTATGGACCCTAACACTAGCAACCAGCAACAGGGCCTTCCGCCCAAGCCGGACCGGCCGCTTCGCACAAATAAGCCCTGTTCGTGTTGCGGTGTTTATGGTCATTACACTCACGATTATCCTCTCTTACCCCAGATGCGGCAGATGTGGGAGTCTCAAGCCACATTGCGCGGACAACACGCCTCCCCTCATGCTCCTCCTAATGTGGCCACTACCCAGCCAGTTGTGTTCACTGATCCTTTCCCTCAACAGGGATTCGTGGCTACCCAACCGCCCGACAGCCAGGTAGCCGCCCCCCCTTCCATTTCTGGTTCCTCTGATTACCAGATCCTTATGATGCACTCCGATCCTTCCCCATCCGTCGACCTTCACCTTCAAACTCGGTCTCGCCAGTACCCCAAGCCTCCTGCTCAGTCTGCTCCCGAGCCTCCCTCTTCAGGTTTTACAGAGCCTCTTTCGACATCCAGTGGCCCCTTACACATCCCTCAACCCAAAGTTGAGGTTCATCCAAAGATTCCAAAGGGCCCATTACGCCTAAATGCTGCTTCCGGTCGAGCCGCTCAGTCGTATAGTATAGTAGATGATTTGGCGCAATCCCCTGCTGCCATTTCCACACTGGAACTCCTCCAGTCGTGCCCTTCCCAAAAGAAGGCTCTACTATCTGTCGTGGGCGCTGTCGATCCTGCTGATGACCAAATGATTGTTTTCGACGCCACTCAATCGGACCATCCCCCTCTTCCTCCTTCCGTCGCTTTCCAAATCCCAGTCAAAATCCGGAACGCCAATGTATCCCGATGTATAATTGATGAGGGGGCATCCACCTGCGTGATGTCCGCTTCGGTTTGGAAGCAACTCGGATCCCCTGAGCTGGCCCCATCCACGATCACCCTTCGAGCGTGGGACGGTCATGCCTCCCAGCCCATTGGCCTGTTTCGTAACTGTCCCATCACCCTCGCCGGTAAGACCGTTTGCGTTGACGTCGAAGTCATTGACGCTCCTCTAGACTACAACATTCTATTGGGGCGAAGCTACACCTATGCCATGTCTGTTGTCCCATCCGCGGTTTTCCGCAAGATGTCTTTCCCACATAATGGGAAGATAGTCACCATCGACCAGCTATCTTATCATGAGCTTCCGTCTCAGACCTCCTCCGAGACGACCATCTCTTCTGTAGCCAATAAGCAAACCGTTGATTCTTTGACCAGTGTCTCCCCCGACGTCTATAAAGATTCCACCCTGCTTGGTACTTTTCCTCATCTTCCCCCCCCTCCTGTTACTGATCCCAGCTTGTCGAATGTTTGCATGATGCAATCGTCTCAGGCTGCCCATAAGCGGCCTGCCTCAGCTAGTCATCAACCTCCCCCCCGCCCTCCGCAACCCGCTCCTAGCCATTCCTCTCAGCCAGCCGGACCTCCTCCTTCTGGCCCTCACCCTACAGCTGGTATCCCTGAACCTCTTTATCCTCCCGGATCGGTTCCTCCTGGCCTCAACCATCTTGAAGCCGTCCCTCCTGGTCATTTCCCTGCTGGGCGGATCCCTTTCCTAGTTCCCCCTCCCGGCGTATATTCTGTCCCCGTCATGGCCACCCTCTCCCTCCCTAACTTGACCTTGGGCATTACGGTCTGGTACCTTGATCCCCCAGCCACCACCCCTCCTGGTCACCCCAAACCTTACATGGCTTTGACACCGGTTCAACCAGTTCCCCTCGCTTCCTCCATAGCCACTGTGCCCCCAGCACCTCCACAGGACCCTTCTCCTGTTGTGACGGCTCCCGGGAAGAAAGGCAAAGCCCGCAAGGGGGCAACCAAACACCAGACCACCACAACCGACCCGGCTCCTTCTCCGCCCGCGAAGCCTTGTGCCTTATGTGATGTCACTGGTCATGCCACCCATGCTTATCCCGAGTTACCCCGTATCCGGCCCATGGTTAAAGTCGCGTTCCCCGACGCTACGGTCCCTGAAGCCCCCACTCCTTCTTCGTCCGTTCCCAAGAACCCCAAGACTCTCCACACCAACAAACCCTGTGCCTTGTGCGGTGTCCATGGCCACTACTCCCACCATTGTCCTCACCTGACGCATTACCACGCCTCCCTAGAGGTGATCCGTGAGTATGAGGTTGAACAAAATCAATCCGCCTCTCCCATTCTCGCGCAGTATGCTTCAGGCCAGCCTGAGGATCCCCCCGCTCCCATCGACATTCCCCCCCTGATGTTCAGATGACGGAGTCTACGGTAACCATCCTTTACCTATCCTCCTCTGCACGACACTCGGAGCCTAGCCCCTCTGCATCCTCCCTTGTTGTGTCCCTTGATCACCCTATTCCCCCTCATACTCGAGATCACTCCACTTGTGTCTCTGTTGACCTCCGCAGCCCGAGTCCTCACCATGTTTCCGATAGCTCTCATACACCACCTTGTTTGAGTCTTGATCATCCTGCCACTTCTCCCTCCTCCCGCCGTTGCCGCCCGATGACTTCTGTACCCTCACGCTGCCATCATTTCCTTTCATCCCCTCATTTATTATCTTGTCACACCATTCTGCAGGACCCCCCATCCACACCCTTTATCGGTTACGCCGATGGTGCAAGTCGCTACTCTAGGAATCTTGCCTCGGCAGGTTGGGCCATCTTCACCCCCTTGCATGACCTTGTTCTTTCTAATAGGGTATGCATTGGTTCTGCCACCAACAATCAGGCCGAATATGATGCAGTGCGTGGCCTATTAGCTGATGCCCTCTTTCATCGCATCCTCCATCTGCACGTTCGTTTGGATTCCTTGCTTCTTGTAATGCAACTAAATGGTGTTTATCGTGTGCATAACCCTATGCTGTTTAGACGCTATTTACGAGTGAAAGTCTTAATATGTGCGTTTGAAACCATAACTTTCCACCATGTACCCCGAGACCAGAATCACTATGTAGATAGTATTGCAAACCATGTTCTAGATTGGCATTTATCACACACATTTCATACAAGACAATAACATTAAATCAACCATCAAAAGACGATACATATCCATAATATGTGTCGCAAAACATATATTTAGATTCCATCTACTCTGATACATACGACATGCCCATAGCATGTTACAAACAAAAAGCCAAAAATTGGGGGCACCACTTGCCCCTACATACATCATAGGGGGCACCACCTGCCCCTACATACATCAGAGGGGGCACCACATGCCCCTACCCCTAATCACTATTTGGAGGCTCCCGGGCCAATGGCTCTGCCCCTGCAGCATGTAGATCACGCATAGCCTGACCGGCCATCGCCATGCGCCGCATGATACCTCGCCACTCCGAGGGGAGACCAACACACGGCTCTATGTACTGGTCGTCTAAATCCTGCCACCCGCGCTCCGATACTCCGGTCAACAACTGCTCACATCTACGGCGGATGTCCTCCAGCAGGGCGGCTGCATCCTCATTCTGCGCTGCTCTCGACCCACTTGGACCTGTAGCTCCAGACGCTGCCGGTCGTCCCATATACCCGGCCGGTTTTACCGGTGCTATATCTGCATACCAAAAGTACATGAATCAGTATCATTAATTACTATTCAAAAACTTTAACATGCCCAGACAAGAATAGCAATTTGTCACTTACCATCGGGCCCCCAGACTCGACCAGGCGGAAGTGGCAGATCCGGATCCCCACAGTAGCTCATCCCACTATCACAGAGGGCTTGGACCCCCAGCCTGCATGTAGTCTGATAACAGTGGACATTGATCCTTAGTGTGACCCGGTCCCTTACAGCATATGCACCAAACGTCTAGGTTGGCTTCCTTACCGCAATCATTTCGCAAGCTTTGAATTTATAAGTGAATTGCCTCCAATTGGTTATGGATTCGGAGAGCTGCGAACTGCGTATCATCCCTTGGCACAACTTCTAACTTCATGTCTATTTCCAACGCTTCCTCTTTAGAGCCAATATTTTGCTGTCCCATGGGCCCACACAAGTGTGGTAGTAGCATAGCGATGAACCACTCTTTATGATGCTTATCTTCGTAGACAAATCCCCCATCACTGATAAGCTTCTTTAACCATTGGTCAACCTCTCAGATGGACTCTGTAGGTCCTTGCTTAAAGTCCTTTAGTTCAATTACACATTGAGCGTATGGCTTAGGCTTCCAAAATTGTTGCTTTAGGGCATTCTTAATATCCTGTATGGATACATTCACATGTTGACCAATGTATCACATGAACCAATCCAGTGCCCTTCCTTCGAAATCTATGGATAGCTGTGCTTGTTTGATAACATCATTGTTCACGTTTTGTGCGGTCCATACAGATTCGGCTACAAACCAGAATCGATCCATGTCCTCGTCCCCTACGCCCTTGAAAGTAGGCAGCTTCATGTGCATAGCCATTTCGTCCTTTGATGATGGCGGGGGAGGCATAGGAGATATTTTCCCTTGTGGGGATTCGATGCAGGTGTGTCCGAGGGACTGGTTCCCCCTTGCGCGACCCTTTCTTAGTTATGATCATATGAATCCCTCAAGGGATTGTATACCGATCGGCCTCCTTCTTAATTAACCCGATAGTATTTACCACATTGTGTTGTGCTCCCACTCTGATCAGAGGTCATTCACTCGGTGTGGCCACACAAGACACCTTTTTCGCTCAATAACATCTTAATCAACAACGGCAAGGTTTTTAGGAACTTACCTCTAAATACTTTGAAGAACCTCCATTCTGCTTCTGAATATGACACAAAATAGTCAATAGAAAAATCTGTCACTAATCCACCCAATATACTATCAACCCAATGATCCATAGTCCTCGTAATATTATTATCAGTTTTCTCCAATTGGCGGACCAACTCGGGGGTCCACTGTGTAACTTGATCGTCCTTCCAGCAAGTTTGAAATTCCACCAATCGAACTAACCACTCTTGCAACTCATGTGCGAAGGAAACAAAGAAGATTTTGTGCACTTCTGTGAAAATATACCTATTTTTCCACTCTTCTATGGACAACTTTTCACTCCGATTTTATTTTAGGGAGAATTCCTGAATCTGTTTTTCAAACCAATCTTTTAACTCAGGCTTTGATGGCTACCAATGACCCCATGGAATTACCTAATCTCTCTCTCAAAATGCTCTCAGTATCAGCAACGGAACCATTTGTTGGCTTGAGGGGTCCTGACACAGGTTTGGCTTTAAGGTTTTCCAACAAACCCCTATACTACTGGCCCTTTCGACAATGACCTACTGCGCAAGCCAAGGTATCACCTGAAGTAGTATGGGAGGGTGTTGGAACCAGGTTTCCGCACCCTGAGAGAGATAAAGTTAATTGAAGGGGGTTCGTCCAGATCGATCAGACCAGTGCCCTATACCGAGGCTCTTAACTGCGTGCCAGGATAATATTTCTAGCAAAGCTTATAAATCATGCAATATTAATTCAACTGAAGCAACAACATTTAAATATAACCAGATCTATGAATTTATCGTCTTATATACTATCGCATCCACGTGCGCCTCAACAATCATCAGTATGCAATGAACAGATATAAATAACACAGTTCGCATCCAATAATCACAACACAATGCTTCATTATTCAGAAAAGGTCTTCTTATTCATTAACGCTCATATCCAAATTACAGACTCTATCTACTAGCCCATGCACACACCCAGCGGGATCCACACATATCAGGACTTAAGGTATTCGCACACACAACCAGCAAGAGCCCTTACCCAGACAATCGACCAAAAATCCATAAGTTCGTATCTAGCTTAATTACTTATAACATATCCATCTATTTATATCATGCTAGCCTACGCTATCCTATGGTTTGCAAACTATGGTTTGCGGACCCTTGGTCTACCCTTTTGACCCATTACAATTCATTGGGGGTTTTGACGCACCCCAAATCCCTTGTGCTAGACTAAATATTACAAAATATTACAAAACTGGACAAAATTGAGGCTAGGAAACCCTGTTCCAACAATTATCTGGAGTGTTCAGTTGTGAACATATTAAGTGGGCCTTAGAAAAATTGGGTTGGAACATAGGCGAGTGACCTGTGACTCTGTGGCCAGTTTCCTTTGTCTTTGGTGGCCTCATATCCTAGCTTGGGGGTGGCATCTGCAGTGGATTCCTACCGCTGGGTGGAAAGTTTCTCACATGCAACTATTTTCTTGGACAATCTTGGTTAAAGTGTTCAATATATGCTCTCAAGTTTTTGTTTATAACTCTGCAATTTAAGCTTATATTCTGCTTATGAATGAAATTTGAAATGAAATCCTAGTTCAAATGAATTTACACATGTTTATTTTTTGTGCATTGTTCAGTTGCATGCATATGTAATTCAAATGGCTTCATATATCTATATTGAGACTTTTGAAACTGAAGTGTGTCCTTAGTACCTACCCAATGGATTGGGTAATCCTAATGTAACACCCCCTCTATTTATTTTTTAGCCTGGGAATATTTCTAGTGGAAAATATTCCCTTGAATTGTCCTGAAGGCTTGTGAGGTACTAGATGGATATTCTAGAGTTTGTAGTGGACAAAACTATAAACCAACCAAGAGCCCCTTACATCCTTGCAAGGGGTATTTGGTTGACCTACTCTTATTTTATTTTTTAGGGTTAGGTTAGGGTTTACAACAACTTCACATAAGTTTTCAGCCATTAGTAAGCTAGTTGTCTTGGTAACTGTGCCTCTATTTGACCTAAGATAACTCTTGTCATTGTCATATCTATAATCTAACATCCAAATAAGACACACCGTTTGGAATCTACTATGAGTGGCTAATCATACAAATATGGAGATGCTACAACAAAAGGGATCTTACTTTGTCAATACTAGAATCAAGAGGAAAACACATTACTTAATAAGTGTCTTTTCCATATTTTATTAATTAAGTCCTAGATGTGCGCAGGATGGATATTCTAGTCAACATCCCAAACTTGTCTACAAACACAAGTGAACAATCATCCACACAAATATCTTTTCCTTGACAAAAAGATAATGTTTGAGCATAGGAGCACATGCCTCTCGACTTCCCCTATTAAAACCTCAAGCAAAAAGAATTTGATTCATCCAATATGGTAATGTTGAATTAAGTAATTAACAATTCTAATTAATGAAATCTTTAAAAATTTTGTTTGAAATTGTTAAATAATTCTCAAAATATTAAAACAATGCTTCCAATGCTTTATAAAACATTGGGACAAAAAACCTCTATATCTCCTTGTGCATTCCTAGAATATGATCGCATTGGAGAGCTTTCTAGAGTATTTGAAAAACATTATAAATAGAAAGGGCTTTCAACAAGAGTATTTCCCATTATATGCCCAATAACATGTGATGTTGCCCCATATGATTCTTTTGAATAATGACCAGAGAGATAAATTATAGGAAGACCCTTCTCATCAACTGGAAATGGGAATGCCATTTGAACCTGTAAAATGTCAGGAGGGTTCTTTGTATGTATAGAGATGTGGAGAAGATGCCAAAGAATGTACAGATTTGGGGCTTTTTCTTATTGAGTTAGATTGAATGAATATTGTAGGCTTCTCATTGGTTTTTTTAAAGGTTCTTGGGGCCATCCAATTACATGTATCTCAGTCTAAGCATCTAAGAATATTTTCCATTAGATGCAAAATAACATGTGATGTTGCCCCATATGATTCTTTTGAATAATGACCACAGAGATAAATTATAGTAAGACTCTTCTCATCAACTGAAAATTAGGATGGCATTTGAACCTGTGAAATGTTAGGAGGGTTCTCTGTATGTATAGAGACTGTGGAGAAGATGCCAAAGCATGTACAGATTTGGGTCTTTCTCTTATTGAGTTAGATTGAATGAATATTGTAGGTTTCTCATTGGTTGTTTTAAAGGTTCTTGGGGCCATCCAATTACATGTATATCGGTCTAAGCATATATGGTGTATTTAGTAGTTGTCTTCAACTACTAATCCAACCTTGACAATCTAATGACCTTTCTACGTGATTTGGCAATCTGTTATGATGGGATAGTCATAAATTATTGTGTAAAATTATTCATTCACTTTGAATATGAGAATATAAACTCTTCAGTAGCATGTAAATCATCAAACAAGATGGAGTCTGGGATCATTCTTCTCCAGGAGAACTATAGGGACACCAATTGCTAGAAGAGTTGCAAATATTGAATTACAAAGCACTTATTGATTCTTTTCAAAAGAATATTTTTCCTTGGGACATCCTCAAGGAAATGTTAATGAGTAGATATAATTATTCCTTAAAACTAAATGATCTAATTCTTCACATGAAAGGTTGGTTTTTTGTTGAAACACATTTTGAGGAGAAAGCGAAAAGAATTCCAGAATCTTTGACGAGGATTCCTTTGAAATATTTTTCTCTCCAAATTATTGTTGATTAAGTGGATCTGTGAGCTTCATTTTTCATTTAAGTTGTATTGCATATAGTCCTAAAGGTATCTTACTCTCTAGGTCAATCATCTAAGCAATCTGATTTAGGATGCATTTTTTAATGTGAAAGTTGACCTTTATAAAAAATTGTGACTGAACTTCTTCTTGTTTTAAGGTCTCTAGTTGATGATTGTATTTAATTTTAATATTAAAGAAAACTACACCATGGAATATTGGGTATTCTCTCCCCCATTCAATGATCCCCAAACTGTCGAAATCGTGTCTAGTTCAAAGTTGAATAGCTCAAAAACTACTGCAATTTTCTTGAAATAGAATCTTCATAAGAAGAGCCACTTTCATAATCAAGCATTGAAACAAAAGGCATGGAAAATATCTCTCTTCTGGCACTGTTAGGAAGTGAAATGAGTCAATTCATACATCTTCTCTATGTCATCGGAGTGAATCAATTGATGTTGAAACATCATTGACCATTGACAATCTCGAAGAAAACGATGGTCCAAAAGATGTAATTTCCAAAACAACACAAGATCAGGAAAATACACTATGTCTTGTTTTATCTAATAAAGTTGTAATGGATGATGTTTTGTGTTGTTGTTGCAAAAGGTTACTGTATCATCACTTAGTCCTGAATTTTTTCCATCATAAGATTCTCCAATATGATTGCAAAGACACCTTAATATACACAATGATTGCCTTTAGATACCTAATTCATCAATGGAGGTAGAAAAGTTCACTGACGATTTGTTTATTGATAACAGTGATGAAGGGAGTGAAAAAATGAATCTAAGAGCAGAATTAGGATGAGGGAATCAATGAGGATGATGATGAAGAGTGGCTAAATTGGAAAAGGAGGATGCTTTTCCACACAATAGTTCTTCTTGATAGCCTTCCAGTCCATAGAATGACCCGAGTTGCAGAGAACCAATGTATACATATAACATCTTCTTTGGTATCCTTCTTTGGTTGGATACAACGCCAAACAATATTTGAACTCCCAAGTTCTCAAAAGGTTATTTTATTAACATAGGATGCAACTTATCGGGATTCTATGAGACCATAACTTATAAAAAGGAGGGTTTTGAAGAAAAGATCGAGTATATACTAGTGCCTACAAAAGGGGAAAATAAATATGTATTTGCTGGAAGGGTCGTTGATGGAGAGGATGGGCATGTTATTGAAAAGAGAAGACACATATGCTGCTTCATGCAAGTATTATTTAATGGAGTGAATTTGCTGGTTGTCGTTCACCTTCTTTCTATCCCATATACTATTTTCGAAGCGGGTTGGATGAGTCTAGATTTGTAGTTGTTGTTTCTATTCATTTGCAACCAGTACAAGTGTGAAGGAATAATCTCCTACACAAGTTAGACTAACTCCTCTTACAAACAATAAGCTTCCAACCTGCGTGAAATGAGGATGTGGTGGGAGCCCTGAAATGAGGAGGACTAGCTAGCCCTGGCCCAATGGTGAGTATTGAACAATAGGCTCACACTTGATCCAACAATATCCCACGGGTCAAGGGGGAGGGCCGGTACAATGAAATTCTAACTCCTTCAAAGCTCCAACGCCAAAAAGCAACGTCACTATTAGCATCAACAACATTTATCCTTTTCATTCTCATCATTTGCAGCCACAAGATCTTTTTTTTTTCTTTTTTCTTTTATGAATGCCAATTCTAATCCCAGGTTTGGGAATGCTACTAGGCACATTGAAGGTGAGCATGTTGTTGAAGGAAGTTATACATGGCTTATTGTTTTCGTAGGCGAAGTGATCAAAGGCTGCTTGATATGGTCAGTGGGCTTGAAGTATATTTTCTTATGGAATCAATATTGGCAAAATGATTCACTCTTCAAATGGCAGGATAAATTAGCAACTGCTTTGACTGTCTTCATATTTTTGCGATGCCCTGCTAAATTAATCTCATGAACCATTTTTCATTCCATTTTCATTAGGATGGCTAGCCTTTCCCCCTATCTTCTGTGAAGGCTTTTATAACTCATGTATGATTTATCCATCAACAGCAAGGGAATTTTTATGCACTTTGGAGAAGATAGGATCTTCTAAAGGCTCTAATTCTTCTTCTTTTCGAGTTTCCCTCCTGAATTAGTGTCATGAACCATATGCTAATTTTTGGGCTGAGGCCTTTCCCTTATCCTGTTATCTGCACAATCACTTAAGGAAATATAACAAGTGTCTATCAAGCTACATTGTTCCTCTGTCTCTCGTGTTTGCATTGTTGGCTTGTTTCTCTTGTGATTTTTTATTTGTACAACAAATAACTTATTTCCTTTTATGAATGGAACCATGAATTCCTTGTGAAAGGCGATTCCTTTAAATTGAGAAGAGGAAGGTGATTCCTTTAAATTTCAATGCTCCTTGATGATTGTCTCATTTCAAGGCCTCATGATGGATGCACTCTGAAGAAAACTAATTTTGGAGGTTGTTGCCATATTTGACACTGCAACCTTTGATAGGATGTTGCAACTAAAAAGGGAGTAAATATGATGGGATACATTTTCTTATGCATCAAATTTTAAAATATGAATGTTGGGGCCAACTGAGGTTAAAAAATTATATCCAATTCAAGTTTGGTCCTTCCATTGTTAAGGAGAAATTTGGAGGTTAGTTCTTTCCTAACGAAATTTGGGATATTATTTCATATTTTTTGACCTTTTGAGTCATCTATTGACTAATTTTCTATTTATCCTTGGCAATCCTGGAAGCCAAGAAGTTTCTGGAGCAGGATAATTATGGGTGGGAGGTGGATGTAAAATAGCTTGAGTTTCCAAGCAAGTGCTAGGCATGACCAAACTAGTGGGTAAATGAACTCAATTTGATAGAAGAAATTTGTTGTTGAACGAATGGATATCTATTAAATCCTATTGATATTACATATATCTATTAAATTCTGCTAACATTTACCAGAAAACTTTGAATCTTGTCCAATTTTGGTAGTTGTGGATTTATCTGAAGAAATTTCTAGAATCTAAATCCCTGTGATATAACTTGTTTATTGTATGTTGTAATTTATCTAAAAGTTATTTTTGAGAATGAAAAATAAATTTGATACAAATCAGGTGATCATGCTTATTTAAATATCTTTACTAGCGAATGATAAGGCTACACTTACAAATTTATAGATATGCATCTATATAGATCGTTTGAAATCACGTAAATTTGGTCAATGACATGTCTAAAGTATTTGTTTCCCCATTCTCCAAACTTCTAGTGTCCCAGCTCATGATATTTTAAATCTCTGTAACCATCAGCATGTTCCGGCTCATGATATTTGACATCTCTGTAACCATCAACATGTTTTTCCATTCATATTTATCAACCAAAATAAGTTATAACACATTGGAAAGAAGAATTATTTGTACAAAAAATGGAATATATCTATTCTATTGGTTAGTATAACTTGCCTTTCTGCATTGATCATATTGATCAAACACATTTTTAATATTTGTAGAACTCAATGCTTGTTCAGATTTAATTATTACTAGTCAGGGAGAGTCTAAAGAAATGTCCCTATCAAATGCCAAATTTGGTGCTTCAAGGCTAGGGGAACAAGTTAGCCACAAACACTCCTCATTTAAGTATCCTTTAAAATGTTTGTCATATGTGGATAATAATTCATCGCAAATAACTTTTTGCAGGAGAGAAACCCTTGAGATTGAAGGTTGTGTATACTTGCAAAATATGGATCTACATTACGTGATATTATTGTCCAAGTCATTCCCAACAAATAATTTTTCCAGTGAGACAATGCGAAAAAAGTTATTACCTAGGTTCACATGCACATGATCATCAACCTTGACATAAAAGTCAACATCCCATTTAGCCACTGTGGTGGCAAAATAATTTTTTTTCTTTGCAGATAGTTCATGATTTTGCAAAAGAAATGTCATAGCATCTATCCCATCTTATAAATAGAAACAATTGATGAACACAATAAAGAGAATTCAATTATTATCTTGTGCCAAGTAGACCAAAAAACTTATCGATTAGCCAATTTCCATGAGCAACTAAAGTTCATGGCCATAATTGATATTCTACACTGTACATTATTCTTTATAGTTAAGAAAATTTATATACAAAACTGATTCAGAAATTAAAAACATTCTTTAGTTCATCGAGACAGGACTTATACCTAATAAACATAATGTTTTAAAATGAAGCTCAGTTTTGGCTTAAATTCATCTGGTAATGCTTGTGCTTCTTTAGCTACCTTTAAGTGAGATTTTCCATTCAACTCAAGAAGCACAAAAGTCAACTCTTCGGATTTGGTGCTTTGAAGTTTCCAGGAATTCATATTTTGGAATTGCGAAGAATGTGTTTGGGCACTCGCGATGTCTATGTGTATGAAATTTAAAATATAGGATTGATTAGAGGCATAATTGACAATGGATTTTTCATAAAGAGTATGTATTATTAGGTTTCACGTTTAATGGGATCAGTATCCTATTTAAGATGCTTAATTTTCAATTACATTTGTTTTGACATTTCCCATCAAATGAAGACGTCTAATCAAAGGGTCAGAGCTGAACAACATGTCAAAACACAATTCTTGTTCTTTGGCCATGCATAAACATTTTTTGTTATTTAGTACAGTTTGATGGAAACATACGTGCAAAATTTGTTGACAAACTAATCTATACTATAACAAATTGATATGATATTCCAATAAGTCATTATATGGATAGAGGTGTTAAAATATTGTTTACATTGTGAAATTAAATGGTATCCTGGGAAGAGGAAAACTTATTAAATTATAGGGTCCCCTTTATAAAATGTGAAAAATAGTATTAAAAGAATTTTTCATGAATGCCATTTGATCCAACAACATATAGTTCTTTTTATTTTTGGGTAAGATTTTGTAGCAAAAAGTTGTCTTGCAAATCCCTTTATAAAATGAGGACATGGTTTGGATTATTCCATTTCAAGATATTGTAGCAAAAATTTGTTTTGAAAGGGATTTATAGATTTGGATTACAATGATTTTTCAAATCTACGATGTCACTTCCGGTTTTTTATTATACGATGCATTCCCTTGCTTTATAATTATCAATAATAATTTATCTACATTTTGTTTGTGAGATGTGGGGCATCTATGAGTTTGTATTTAGAGCTTAATCGCCTGATTTTACTTGGTCTCATTTTTTGATGCATCTAGTTATAGCTTGATATGTGTGAATATGTCACATGGACAGGGAAAATCTGTTGAAGTACGATAGGGAGAAGGATTTCTTTTGAAAATTAATTTGAGGACAAGTTTTCATATGATGATTGCTTTTTATCAACAATATATCAAATCATAGTTTCTATCCTATCCGGGGGGCACCAAATAGACACCTTTGTTCAACAGTAGGAACTAATGTCAGTGTTATAGTTCATCAAGTACAGGTGCGTCATTGGCTAGAATTGCTACAGGCACTGGTTCAATGCTTTAATAGCAATAAATTTAATCATACATAAGGTGCTCTTGTTGCATTATCAAAGGTAAATCAAGGTATCACTCTTGGCTCTCTATCTGTTGTAATATATGGATTATTTTTTTTAACTCAACAAGTTTTATGTATTTCAAAAGAATTCAAAGTTGTATGTTTAAAGTTATTTTTCCTCTGTTTCAGAGAGCTACATTTAAAACTGGATTTGTTCTTTTGGATTTTTTTTGGAAATTATTATGTCTTATAATAGATGTAAATTATAATCAAGCCATGAGAATGGAAGTTATAGAATCTTCTTGTTTGATGAGTAATAATGTCCCAGTTTTCGTTTACTAAGCCTTGCAATTCCGAGAACCCTAAAGGCTATAGGAAGCACCCCCTCACCCCTCCAAAAATAAAATAAAAAACTCATTAACCTATATTCAACCTTTTGGTCACAACTTCCACTATAACCAATTCCAATTCCATTGCTTGCTAGATTTTGCAATGCACACTTAGAAATGAACAATTGATAATGGAAAGAGTGAAACTTTATTTTTTAATGATGTTGTAACAATGATGTAAAATATTTCATGTACATCATGTCATTTAGAGTACCCTTCAAAAGTGATGGTGGTTAATCCACCAACCTATAGCATTAAACACTAAAGATTGAAAGTGTCGCGTGATGCCAATGCTAAAAATAAATTCATACAATAATTAACACTTTGTTGGAGCATGATGTTTGTTCCTCCAACATCTCCCTTCAAATATGAGCTACTCAATAAAGAGTTGTTTATCACCTCATTCAACACAAACTTGTAGCTGATTACAATATCTTCTCCATCCATAGTCTCTGGGACCTATTCTTGGTGGCCACTCTGCTGGTTCATCATCACTTACATTTCAAAGTGAACTACACAACATGGTATTTTGGTTGTAAAATTACTTACACAGTTATCATTAAACATCCTCTTAAATGTTCATCCAAGTCAATAAATCACTTGTTTATTCACCCAAAACTTTATCTAAAAGATTGGATATGGGTTAACTCCCATCCATGAAGCCATATGGGTAATTAGTTGTTATGATTCTTGGTTCATTAGGAGAGCAACCTGGATACAAGTTGTGTCATCCAAATTTATTTTCATCCAAATTGTCAGTTTCTTAGCTTCTTCTTTTTCATATCTTAAAGGCTCGTGATTTATATCTATGCTTTTCCTGTTATGAGTGTAGAAATTTGTTGTATGTTGTCCTTATTTACAACTATTGAGCTGGCACCAGGTCCAACACCAAGATACTTGGCCAGATAAACATTTTTCAACACTTGTGATCACTGGGCAAGCTTCAAGGTTCAATTGTTTACTTCTACTTAATTAGTCACATTAATTGGTTTTGGCTACCATTGAAAATTAATATATTCTTTTCTTTCTTTCAAACTTTTTCAAGGATCTAGTTTGACTTGTTGTGACAGAAAGTAAACATAATTTCAATAGTACCTTATTGATGGGCCACCAATGAGGTATGATTTGAATTTATTTCAATTCCTTTTGAGTTAATGGAAATTATGTTCTTGGTACATGAAAGCATGAAAGTACCCAGTTTGGGGTGGTTGAAACTGATTGTAAGGATTAGCAGTGACAAAAGGAAGTGTAACATGCAACAATATGCTAGTAAAGAATTCAGGAACAAGGCCATTAGGGGACACTGGTACCCAATAGTGTCCATTGATTTCCATGAGCATGCTATGACCAGTATGATGGTTTTGAGGCAAGGATATGCCTTGGTTTTTTGACCTTCCAATGTGAGGAAACCTTTCCAAGGGATGGATCGCCCGGGATAGGGGATGCTAGGAAACTTGGAAGGTGAGTGACTGCATGGAAGGGAGTGACTAGATTGCTCGAGGGAATTTGTAGTAGAGAGGGGAAGGTTGATGAATGTATTTGTTTTTGTCATTATCGTTTCCAGATGGAATCATATGCACATTGGGAGTGTGCCCTGGAATAATGAACCGGTAACTATTCACTGAGAGGAAAACAACGAAGGAATATAGCGTTGGACATTGGATGCAGGTTTGAATTTGGAAGTGGGTTATGGAATTCCTATGAAGGAGGTGAATCTTGGTATTATTTTTGAGGGTGGAGGTGTGAGCCTTTGGACTCCCTTGTTGCGGATGCAGGAATCATATCCTTTCGTTTATTGGTTGAGAAAATGTGCATATGTGTATATTACTATAAATATTGTATTGAGTTTTATGTATAAATCTCTGTCGACAATATGCTTATTTGATGGTTGAAGCAAATGTGCATAATTATATGGGGTTTTTATTGTAAATATCGTAATGAGTTGTGTTATAAATCTCAGTACACTGTATCATTGTCATATTTTTAGCAGATTGTTCATTGTAAATACTACAACGAGCTAAGTTATTAAGCTCCATGGGTAGTATTTTTTTTATTTTCAATGGTTTTTCTGAGTTATAGGTGTGGTTTAACACTAGGACGGTGTTCCCCATGGGGGATGGTTCTATAACAAACCTGGGATAAAATTTCATGTAATAAAATTTAATAAAGGAAAAAATAAGACCACGGTTAAGGGACACTTATTTTGAGTTGAATGTTGGGAAAAAAAATCCTAGTGTGGGTGTTCATTTCAATTATTATGGCTAAGGGGAAATTGACAAAGGTAATGAATAAGACTTTGAAAATGAAAAAAGTATTTTTGGCACATTTATTTATGAAAATAAAGGAAATTATGAGAAAGGAAGGTGAAACGTCACAGGTTGCATGTGAGGAGGAAAATGAAGAAAATAGAGGCCTCATCAACAAAAAGGCTTCTGTGGATTAGTTCGCAAGATTTTGCTAAATATTTGGTAGAGGATTTTGTCATTTTAGTTTTGGATCTCTCTCTCTATTCTCTCTATCTCACACTCTTGGACACTAAGAGTTTTCTTGGAGCATTTCAGCATTGGATCAAGAAAGGCAAAGAAAGCAAAGGAAAGAAAATATCAAGCAAGGAAAGGTTGGAACAAGTAAGGTTCAACATGAATAATTGCAGGTAACAGATTGCATGTATAATTTCCTAGCTAGTTTTTACATGCATGGTATGTGCATGTTGGTATTTGGTTATTTTTCTAGCGGTGGAATGGTTTTGACAGTGGTTTTTAGCCTTGCCTTGTCTTTTTTCAGATAACTATTGTGTGACAGGATTGTTCTCGGTTTTGAGCTTTGGAATTTACAGATGGTTTCACAATCTAGGGCAGAGGTGGTCTCAGGAACATTCCCAAAGGTCTAGGAATCCCTTGATCAGTTTTGGCGGGATACACAGTAAAGCCTGAGGGTGGTGTCTCAATAAGGGCATAGTGGTCCAATGTGGATTGCGGTAAACACTAGAGACAAGGAGATGGAAAATTCCTCAAGGATAGTGATGAGATCAAGAGGCATTCCAAGCTCAGTTTGGTTTAGTGATCTTTGTGCCTGTTTAGGTGAGAACATGGTATGGTGAGGGTGGAGGTGGTTTAACCTTTGGATTCCCTTGGTTGTTTTTGGATTGGTTTATCCATGAGATCCTGCATGCATGCTTTGAATATGGAACAGGGGTGACTGGATGAAAGAAAAAATTGGTTCAACCATGTCTATTGATCCAGGTGGATATCGGTGGCCTCCCACCTATTCCATTTGGACCCGCAGCATCAATTCTTTCAGTTTTTCAGCTTCAGCACAACTTACTATTTTTAGCAGGTTTTCGGGTCCTGCACACCCAGAGCCGTTTTGGGGACTTAATGATCCAGGTGGATATTGGTGGCCACCCACTGATCCGGATTTTATGCAGGAACGCAAAATAATACACATATAGCCATAAATACAGAGATGCAGCGGAAATAGTGCTTCATTTTATTAATAAAAGAATGACTGAATAAGCTTACAAACATAATGGAAACAAGCTAGGGCACTGGTAGCGTATCTCTGAGAAGAGATGTGGTGTACGCAGGCCTCTAAACTGTGTTACATTGAGGCTCGCAGGCCTATTACTGACATAATGGAAATAGATGAACTAGGGTACTAGAAGCCTATACCTGAGAAGAGATGTGGCAGCTACCATCCCTTGAACTATGTTACAATGCAGAGATGATGGAGATGTGGCGAGCTAGGGCACTGGTAGCACTTATCTTTGAGAAGAGATGTGTCAGCTCCCAGCCCCCTGAACTGTATTACAATGAGGCTCGAGGGCCTATTTATTGTTGAGAAACAATGTAGAATCTGTAACGTCCAAAAACCTAACCCTAGGAGATGAAGCGCCAAAACTGTGGGTCCCGTTTGGGTAAATTGGTGTTTCAACTTCCCTGGGACGTAACTTTGGCATCCAATCTCCGTTTGACGCACTCAATAGCTCGTTATAAATATCTATCCGAGGAATACAAATTTTGAATGAGAAACATTAGTCCATGGACCCATGTTGCTCTCCGTTTTACCAAAAATTGTCATTTAGGGCCTCAAAACAGCTTCGGAAGTTCAAGACCTGAAAAACTGCTAAAAATAGTAAGTTGTGCTGAAACTTACAAACTGAAATAACTGATGGTGGGGGTTCAAATGGACTCGGTGGGTGGCCACCAATATCCACCTAGATCATTAAGTCCCCAAAACGGCTCTGGGTGTGCAGGACCAGAAAACCTGCTAAAAATAGTAAGTTGTGCTGAAGCTGAAAAACTGAAAGAATTGATGTTGCGGGTCCAAATGGAATAGGTGGGAGGCCATCGATATCCACCTAGATCATTCCTCCCTCCTTAGGAAGAAATGGTCTCCATTGCGTTAAGTTCCTCCATGGGGGGGGGGGGGGAATTCTGTCGAACTTCGTATTAGATTTGTCCGTGATGTCGCACCGCTCGCGCACGTGCCGGATGCAGATGTGCCGTTTCAAGGCGGTGCCTATTGAAGGATCTGGTCAAAGTTATCCATCATCGCGTTCCTTTGTTTCTCGAGGGCATCCTCAAGCAAGATTTTGATAGGATCTCCTGCTCCCTCGTATTTCTTTCCTTCTGCCATGGGGGGTCGTCGGGGTTGCGAGGTTGAACTCCTTATACCCTGGCCGTGTTGGGGACATGAAGAGAAAAACAGAGAAAGAGAAGACCCGCTCTGATACCACTGATCCGGATTTTATGCGGGAACATAACAGAATACACATATAGCCATATATACAGAGATTCAGTGGAAATAGTGCTTCATTTTATTAATAAAAGAATGACTGAATAAGCTTATAAACATAATGGAAACAAGCTAGGGAACTAGTAGCATATCTCTGAGAAGAGATGTGGCATACGCAGGCCTCTAAAATGTGTTACATTGAGGCTCGCAGGCCTATTACAAACATAATGGAAATAGATGAGCTAGGGTACTGGCAGCCTATCCCGAAGAAAAGATGTGGCAGCTACCAACCCTTGAACTATGTTACAATGCAGACATGATGGAGATGTGGCGAGCTAGGGCACTGGTAGCGCTTATCTCTGAGAAGAGATGTGTCAGCTCCTAGCCCCCTGAACTGTATTACAATGAGGATTGAGGGCCTATTTATTGTTGAGAAACAATGTAGAATCCGAAACATCCAAAAACCTAACCCTAGGAGATGAAGCACCAAAACTGTGGGTCCCGTTTGGGTAAATTGGTGTTTCAACTTCCCTGGGACGTAAATTTGGCATCCCATATTCGTTTGACGCGTTCAATAGCTCGTTAGAAATATCTATCCGAGGAATACAACTTTTGAATGAGAAACATCAGTCCATGGACCCATGTTGCTCTCCGTTTTCCCAAAAAACGTTGTTTAAGGCCTCAAAACGGCTTCGGAAGTTCAGGACCCGAAAAACTGCTAAAAATAGTAAGTTGTGCTGAAACTTACAAACTGAAATAATTGATGGTGGGGGTTCAAATGGACTCGGTGGGTGGCCACCAATATCCACCTAGATCATTAAGTCCCCAAAACGGCTCTGGGTGTGCAGGACCCAAAAACCTGCTAAAAATAGTAAGTTGTGTTGAAGTTGAAAAACGAAAAGAATTGATGCTACGGGTCCAAATGGAATAGGTGGGAAGCCACTGATATCCACCTGGATCATTCTTCCCTCCTTAGGAAGCAATGGTATCCATTGCATTAAGTTCCTCCATGGGGGGGGAGGGGGGGAATTTTGCTGAACTTGGTATTAGATTTTTCCAGGATGTCGCAGACCTGTTGGCAGACGTGCTGGATGTAGATGTGCCGTCGGTGGGCAGCCATTGAAGGATCTGGTCAAAGTTATCCATCATCACGTTCCTTTGTTTCTCGAGGGCATCCTCGAGCAATATCTTGATAGGATCTCCTGCTCCCTCGTCTTTCTTTCCTTCTGCCATGGGGGGTCGTTGGGGTTGCGAGGTTGAACTCCTTGTACCCTGGCCGCGTTGGGGACATGAAGAGAAAAACAGAGAAAGAGCAAACCCGCTCTAATACCACTGATCTGGATTTTATGTAGGAACGCAACAGAATACACATATAGCCATAGATACAGAGATGCAGCGGAAATAGTGCTTCATTTTATTAATAAAAGAATGACTGAATAAGCTTACAAACATAATGGAAACAAGCTAGGGCACTGGTAGTGTATCTCTGAGAAGAGATGTGGCATACGCAGGCCTCTAAATTGTGTTACATTGAGGCTCACAGGCCTATTATAGACATAATGGAAATAGATGAGCTAGGGTACTGGCAGCCTATCCTTGAGAAGAGATGTGGCAACTACCAGCCCTTGAACTATGTTACAATGTAGACATGATGGAGATGTGGCGAGCTAGGGCACTGGTAGCACTTATCTCTGAGAAGAGATGTGTCGGCTCCCAACCCCCTGAACTGTATTACAATGAGGCTCGAGGGCCTATTTATTGTTGAGAAACAATGTAGAATTTGAAACGTCCAAAAACCTAACCCTAGGAGATGAAGCGCCAAAACTGTGGGTCCCGTTTGGGTAAATTGGTGTTTCAAATTCCCTAGGACGTAACTTTGGCATCCGATCTCTGTTTGACATGCTTAATAGCTCGTTAGAAAGATCTATCCGAGGACTACAAATTTTGAATGAGCAACATCGGTCTATGGACCCATGTTGCTCTTCGTTTTCCCAAAAAACGTCATTTAGGGCCTCAAAACGACTTCGGAAGTTCAGGACCCGAAAAACTGCTAAAAATAGTAAGTTGTGCTGAAACTTACAAACTGAAATAACTGATGGTGGGGGTTCAAATGGACTCGGTGGGTGGCCACCAATATCCACCTGGATCATTAAGTCCCCAAAACGGCTCTGGGTGTGCAGGACCCGAAAACCTGCTAAAAATAGTAAGTTGTGTTGAAGTTGAAAAACTGAAAGAATTGATGTTGCGGGTCCAAATGGAATAGGTGGGAGGCCACCAATATCCACCTGGATCAATTATGGTCGAGTGGTACATGGAAGTCCCGAACTTGGTTGGCTCTTGCCCATGTTTAATGAAAGCAAAGTTCTCTTGCTTTTGATTGGTAAATGTACTTGTTATTATGTGGCTTTAATGGCTATTATCTTATGGTTATTTATATGTTTATATGCTAGTTATAAGCATGGATATATGATTGATTCTAGTCATGTTTCATTTCATGTTTTTACTTGTATCTAAAAGAATAATGGATGCAAGATCTAATTGATGTCAAGCCAGCTAATGGAAGAGGGTGTTGATCCTTCTTGTTAAGTCTCATATGAGTTTTCATTCCCTTACGCTCAAACTTGCATTCATGACTTGTAGATTTCATGTTCACCAAGTGGTTGAAAAAATGTCAATCGTGGTTGGGGATGGTCAGGCCTAGTCCTGGTTTCAATTTTGGTTTATAATCATTGTTGTCATGTATTTCATAAGTTATGAAATTTATATGGATTTTTGTGAAGAGGCTCAGCCCCAGCCCTGGAAATTAGCCTTAAATTTTGCAGTCGCTCGCATAGCACTGAGAAAAAAAGGCCATAATCACACTTACACAGGCATATGGGAGCGATTAGGATTTTCCAGTCACATGGAGGGCTTGGAAAGGGACCGACTGGGGCTCAAGCTCAGGGAAAAGTCATTTTTGCTCAGAGAATGGACACTTGGAGGGGTTGGGTTACTCCTGGAGGGTCTTGTGGCACCTAAGGGAAGTTAGTAAGGTTTTTTTGTCGACTCCATTTCCTTAAGGTCACCTAGGAGGTTGATTCTTTTCATACAGGGCCCTCATCTCATGTTTACCCAAGGTAAGCTGGTGAAAGTGGGTAGATGTGAGGGGAGGTGTCGCTACAATGGGTTACATAGACTCTACAGTTGTGGCTTGTTGGTCGCATTTAGTTTATTTTCCAGCAAAGTAGCATCATTTTGTTGATGCATATGATACCATTTGGTTATTATTTTCCTTTAACTGATGAATAATTTGTTGATTCACTAGTCCTTCAAAGGACTATTCGTTAAGATGTTCTTGTCTTATAAATTTATGGAATGGGGATGCTTTAAATTGATTTGTTAATTTTGGCTTCACCTTGTGGTTTGGTGTCATAATTATTGGTGAATTAGTTTTCCCTGTCATTATTATCTATGAGAACATGGAAGAATTAGACATTTTCTGTGATTTTTAAGATTTATTTGATATGAGTGATGGTCTGGATGTTGAGAAATATAGGGTAGAGAGATGAGATGATTTCTCTAGAAATGATAACTGCTTGTGAAGAATTTTTACTTTTCTTAATTAGGTTATTCTCAACTTGATTATTATTATGTGTTCTTCTTCATCAAACAAATACCAAATCATAAAGAACAATGAGACAAAGGATAGAAGATGTAGGCTATCATCCAGGGTCAAAACCTCCCCAATATTGAGAGGAAAACCAAACAAATTCTTCTTCTTATAGAATATTCAAGTGATGAATTCCAAAACCAAGACCCTTGACCTACTAACCTCTCCAAGGCCAAGTCACAAGACTTATTTAAAAAATTATTCTTCCTTGAGTCAATGCTTGTCAAACTTCTTGCTTCACCTTAGATCTCAACTTCCCTTCTGATTTCGGCCTTTTGAATAAGACCTGCAATTCTTGCCCTTTCCAAAGACCCTAGTTTCAACACGTGTGAGGGATAAACATTAATTTTATCCCTTGATTCCCTTCACTTGGATGTATTGTCTTTCTTATGCAATTCAACTTGTAAATTGACTTGATTTATTCCTTTCGGCCTCTTGTGATAACTCGACTTCTTGTTCATTATGATGAAGTCGGTCGGAGCAGAGTTCCTTGTCTTGTGTCAAGCTCCTTAAAAAATGAAACAAGGGTGTCCTGAGGATAGTTCTTTTAATGTGTCAACCTCGTTAAAATAATGAAACACGTTCCTGTTCAATTCGAGTCTTTGTTTAGATCTCGTAAAATACCAGTCGAGTCTTTCTTAGATCTTGTAATTTGAACCTTCACTCCATCTGCCTTTCATATGGATTGAAGCTTGGGGGGCATGTACCTCGAATTGAGTCACCATGCTGGGGGCATGCTTACTTTTTCAAGCATAGTTTGTTTCCGTTTCAAGCTTGTGTAAAAATGAAATCGGTTTCAAGCATAGTTTATCTTTGTTTCAAGCTTGTGTAAAAATGAAACCAACTTCAAGCAGAGTTTCCTGATTTCAAGCTTGTGTAAAAATGAACCATTCCCATTTTACCCCTTGTGATTGCCATTTTATCACCCTGTTTTTGCCAGAGATGAGCCTTGGTTTTCTCATTCCATCGTCACGTCCGCTGGCCGATCATATGCCTTCACTTGGTTGTTTTACTCCGTTCCCCGAGGAACCGCCGCGATGAGTGGTAAGGTCTGTTAGCTACCTCGACGTCAGGTTGTTTTGGAGTAAGCCCACCACACGGAATCCGCCACAGCCCTTTATACCACCTCGTTCTCCGTGGAGGAGCTTCATCTCTTCACTTCTTTCTCGACTCTCAAACATGAAAAAATTGCCGAGGCCCTTGTCGTTTCGATCTCGTTAAATTGACACGAACTGACATTCACCTGCGCATGTTTAACCTTTTTCGGCCGGGGATGGATTGATTACGAAAAAGGAATACCCTAGCCTATCGCAACTAGGAGGTTTTCCCGGATATTGTTTTCTACCTTTTCGGATCTGGGGAACTATTTACGAAAAGGGACTCGTGGAGTTTTCTTTTCCGCTGTCTTTTCAAACTCTCTAAACATGAAAAGACGCCGAGTTCTTCCTTTGTCAGACTCGTTAAACCCTGATGACATTGGATTTCATCGAAATGACGTTCTCCGAGTTTCTCCTTCCTAGGACTCGTTAAATGCACTAGGATGGATTCGCCCGAAGGGCAGACTTATATCACAAGCATATGCTATCCCCTTCAAGCTTGTTATCAAAAATAATTGGGGTACTCGCCAGAAATGGTGGGGGAAAAATGGAACTATCGTCGTTGTCGTCGGCAGTATGTCGCTCTTGAACATGGCACTTGTCTGCATTCGTGTCGGGTTGGGGACATCTCATCTCGCTGCTTCACTTTGCTTCCATGGGTTTGGGTAATCTCTTTTGACCTCTCATCTGTTCACTGCCTCGTCGCCATGACCTTTGATCCGTTTATGTCAAATACTTCCAAGTCCATTGTCGTGCCGTTCATATGTTCAAGAGAAGTTGGCCTCCTCAAATATCAACCTTCCTCTGTTTCTCATATGATCCTAATTCACAACAAACATTATGTTCCTCTGTCTCGTGTCGATGATGTGGGAATCATTATGGCCCACCTTCGATCAAGGTCACTTCCTGTCGACTTCAACTCATTATCCAGGAAGTTGGTCTAGAGACTCCTGATGGTACCTTGGAGCCTGCATGCCTCAATGGCAGGTTCGTTGCATTCGACGTGAGGTTTTCATCATTGGCCTCCGATCGAATGATTCTGCGGGTGTTCGACATCAGCTCATCTATTCACACGCCATAGATTGTACCTGTAGTACCTTGAGGACCATTGTCATTATTGGTGGTTTCTCTCGCGTCTGTTAACAGCTTTCATCATTGGCTGGTAATCAGACGATGTTCTTGCATGTTCGACTTCAACTCACATATTCACATGCCTGAACTTGTACTTTGTTTGGGTCGAGATGGAGCGCAAGACCCTGGATTGTGTCTGTTGTAATCCAGGCTGCGATTGTGGATTATTATCATTATGTACATGACTCACTGATTGGATGGCTGCGACCATACTTGAGTCTATTTGTTTGATCTTAGTTGGATGGCTGCGCCCATACCCTGGATCTGGATTATAGCATACTCTGTTTCGGATGGCTGCGTCCATACCACTTATACATCATGTACTTGAGATATCAGTTGTATCCTTCTGCGCAGGTTTTCCGACGGCGGGCCTTCAGTTGAACATGTTCTCGTAAAGCATTTCACCCCTCTCTCTCTCGGGCCTCATACTTTAGGGGGCATCTGTTACACAGTAATTTGTCACCGTCCTTACCATTCCCCATCCCACACAATGGAGGACCCATTCCGTGACCTGTGAACATTGTCATGCTTTGAAAACATCATCAATGCATCCCTCTGAGCATGAGCTTTATTTTCCCTTGAGACATCTCCTTGCAAAACTCATGAAAAACAACTCTTTTTGCATTGGCGCGGGTAGACAGTTCAGTACTCGCGCCAATCAGGGAAATCCTGTAAAGAGGTCGCGCCACTTGGCGCTCTGTCATAGAGCAGCAATCGCGCCACCCATTTTAGGGACTGTTTTTTAAATATGGATGGGGGAAGTTGAGTTCAAACAAACTCACAACCATTGCCTATCTTGAGTTGGGAGGTTTGGCTGCGGGAGTTCTATGGAAGGGAAGTGGTTTTGCCACCTTCTATGGAACCTTCCTTGTCGATAGGGCCAATCCCATAATAATAGGGATCCCAACTCCCTCCTTCCCCATCTATAAAAGCTTGCTCAGATCCATGGCAAGCTAGTCTTGAAGTGCTGAAGCTTTGCATCTCCCTATTCCCAAGTGCCTTTGTGTTGTAAAGAATCCATTCTTTCCCTTAAGGCCCATTCAAGCGAGGAGACCATTGTTACGAGACTCTGGAGAGGTTTCCCTTTCCCTTGGCGAACTTTGCGAGACGTGGACGACCGGAGACCCGTTCGAAGGAGGCTGCAACGTCAGAACTTGGTTGTAACTTCTATTCGTTTATCATTTTAATAGATGACTATGATTATGGTTCCACTCTTTTTTCCATCATGTTAATGCGAGTAATATCTTTTCTGACCGATGTTTAGTTACGTATGCTGGTTCCTATGCTTGTATCTGTTCGTTTCTTCTGTGTGCAGGTGTTCATCCACGGAGATCGTGGAAGGATTGTGATCTGCCAGGGCTGAAGGACGGGGATATCTCTTCTTCAGATCGTAGCGTTGGAATCCAGGTAGGGTTCCTATCCCAAACCTTTCATTCGTAATTAGGAGCTTGCATCATAGCATTGTTTGTTTGTTGCTAGACCCCTGCTGGGCTAGTAGGGATCGCCTCTGTCCGCAGAGGGGATTTACCTCCTCAACAAATTGGCGACTCCGCTGGGGATCGTCCGGTCTTCCTTGTCTCGTTTATGATTGTTTCGCTTTGATTGTTTCTCCTTGCTTGATGGACCTTCTGGGTCGGATTCTTTCATTATTTTAGCTTCTTGGTTTGCTTAGCTTGTATTGGCCTGCTTTCAGAATAGCTTGTTTTTTAATTTTTGTTGAAGAACTCGACTGGCGCGGTTTTTAACCCGACAGTCGCGCCACTTGGCGCTTGTTGCTTTTGTCTGTCTCGCGCCACTTGGCTTCTGGCGCCAGTTTCAAGCCCACAGTCGCGCCACCCCTGTGACTTTTTTGAGTTTCTTCATTTTTTAGCTTTCTAGACTTGACCAATACTTTTCTTCTTGATTTCCCGACTGTCTGAGCCTGTTGGAGTCTTGTTTGGCTGGAATTCACCTCTATCCTTTGGTTGTTTGCCTCTATCTACCGATTTCACGTTTGGAGCCCTAGGGCATCTAGTGGCTTAGTGTATCGAGCCCTCCTTGGGAGTTTCGGTGTCTTGATTGTCCTGTCAACTTGCTGATTGGTTCTCCGCATTCTCTTAACAGTCTTTGATTGTTTTTCTGCGTCTTTTGAGTGATTGTTTGTTCCTTCATTCGGAATTCGTTTGCCCTTGCTTTGGACCTAGATCACACGGTCCATCGAAAGCTTTTGAGTCTTTCTTCGATTTGAGAGACTTTGGGTCGATTTAGAGATCTGATTGATTGCATTGTTGAGTGAATTTTGTTTGTTTCGCTCTCTTGGATATCATTTCTCAAATTGTTCCTTTTGTTTTCAGTGCACATTAGCCATTAAACATTGAAAATCAAAAAAAAATCTCTCTTGCTTTTGTTAATTAGTGCAAATTGTGACCTTTTTCCATATCGCTAGCGATTAGTGTTTGAATGAAAAGTGTGCAATTGCATTAGTTGCATTAGGAACATTGTTGTTTGTATTCCGTTCATTTCGTTTGTATAAAAGCTCTCAACTCTTATTTAACTAGTTTTCATCGAACGAAATGTTGCACTGTGGCATATAGCTTGCATTTAGGAGTCTTTCGAGACACTACATACGATAGGGCCTGGAAATTGAAACTTAATTGAAGATCAACCGTAAAATTTATTCAATTAACCTAAGGCAACATTGGAACTTAACGAAACATATTTAGAAGGTCTAGGCTAGAGACGTGTTCCGGCGTCGTTAAACCTAGCAGCTGTCGTTCGCCTGTTGGCTTTAGACAGCGCTAGTACGGACTTGCACTCCCCGTACCGTCGCGTATATAAAGGGAGACCCCTATATGTTTTCAATCCTTTATCCACAGGAAGCCGAGTCTGCCGCCCTATACCCGTGATACACCGAACACAGCATTCGGGGAGACTACCTGCACGTACGGAAAGTCCTTGGTCGATTTCTGTTTCATTATTGGAAACCAAGGTGTATATTGCAGTTCACGGATATTTGGTACACCCTTTGTGCCTAGTTTTTCCTGAGCAGTCATTTGGTCTTTTCTGACTCCCTAAACTTGAAAAGACCGTCAAGCGCTTGTCCTTTCACGCTTGTGTCAACTCTGAAAGAGATAGAGTCATCTTTTTATTGTTTCTCGACTCTTAAAACATGAAACGGTAGAATTTCTTACTTTCCAATGTGGTAAAATTAATCGCCCACGATTACACGCCCGCTTAGATATTGCTTGTTGACCGTTTGATCGTGTGTCTTAACTCATTTTCAGCCCGTGTGTGGTTTTGAGTTTGATGGCAACTTTTTCAGAGTTCACCAACCAAGGAATCCCCTCGGAAGGGAATCCTGGTCATTTTCCTCCTTTTGGAAATGTTGGTGCTCCTTACATGGCGACGTTGTCCCTTCCTGGGTTAACTGTTGGGTTGCCTGTTTGGTTGTTCTCAACCTCTGTTGTCCCGAATGTCTCCACTATTGTTCAATCAGTTTCTCCACCTGAACAACATCATGTTGATTCCAAGGTGGACCTCTCTCCTTCTTCGCCTGTTTCTGCGTCCTCCTCTTCTACTTCGCCTGGTGAAAGTCTGGATTCAAGTAACCAGGTGGCTAAGAAGAAGAAGAAGAAGACAAAGAAGAAGAAGTCTGATAAGCGAGAGACTAAATGTGCAGCTACTGCCTCCGAGATATCTCCTCTTGATAAACCTTCCAACCCTCCACGAAAAGTCAAGTTCCCTTGCTTGTTGTGCACGGGAGACCATCTTCTTCGAGACTGCCCTGGCATTCCCAAGGTGCTCGAAGTATGGTCCAACGGCCGCCCGCCGTTGCCTCTGACTTCCGGGAGCCAGGTTGGGGGCACGTCTTCAACTGGTACTGATAAGACTCCTAAGAAGCAGGGTAAGATCACCAATCCCTGCAAGTTGTGTGAAGGGCACCATGCCATTCACCTTTGTCCTTATATGGATGAAGCCAAACTAGTTTTGGACAACTCGACCGGTTCCACACCACACCTTCCACCTGGTTATAATCGGCTTTCTTCGAGTCCTCCGCCAGCTGATCCAATGATTGGTCAAGAGTTATCCTTGGTCGATCCCACTCCCCCAGAAATTCAAATTCACGAATCCGTCCCTGACCAACCATTGGTCGTGGGATCGGTTGAACTGGCCCCGTCCACGGTGCACCAGGTCTTTTTTGTCGAAAGTGGACCTCACTCCCCCCATGTCCTTCTGATCTCTTCAAATTCTTCAGACTTGGAGAAAGATTCTCCTGTCCCTGTGCTTCAAGAAGCTCCTCCTCCGCCTCCCATGATGGAGGCTACGAAGGATATTCCTCCCGCCTTCGAGATGGAGGTCATGGAGGAGGCTTCTGCTTCCGTAACATCAGGGGAAGACCTTCGCATCTCGATGGTAGCCCCTCCGAGTAGTTTGGTCGCTTCCTTTGACTGGAATCGATTTGCAGGATTTCGCCTTCCGTCTTATGTGCCTTTCGAGATCACAGTACAGGCTCTTGGTCTGGTTGTACCCAGCACCATTATAGACGAAGGTGCCTCCGTTAGTATTCGTCATCAACGACCGTGCTTTCGGTTCGCCGGCCACTGCTACCGTTACGTAACCGTTGACACCAACAGAAGAATGAGTCAACCAGATCCTTCCGTTACTCGTTACTTTGGGAGGTGGAAATCGCCTCCATATGGACGTGATGGTCGTTCTGTGCCCAGATTTCAATCTGCTTCCGGGGCGCGATTACACCTATGCCATGGGAGCGCCGTTCTCCCCGCGTAATGTGCTTCTGACATGAAGGACGATCGACTATTGACTTCGCCGTTCTTTGGTCCTAATATGGCATCTTGTCCGCCATCACCCCCTCCTGGTTTCTATCCACCCGTTGTATCTGCTCCACCGCAGGTCAACTATGTGGCTACTTACCCCGTGCCTGTGCTCAGTGATGATGCCGTTGTGCATAATGTGCTGGGGGCATTGGGTCCTGACTTCCAGGATGTTTTTCTTCCATCGGGAGTGGAACTCTTGGAAGAGATGACTTCTTGTTCATTATGATGAAGTCATCGGAGCACAGTTCATTTTCTTGTGTCAAGCTCCTTAAAAAATGAAACAAGGGTGTCTGAGGATAGTTCTTTTAATGTGTCAACCTCGTTAAAATAATGAAACACGTTCCCGTTCAATTCGAGTCTTTGTTTAGATCTCGTAAAATCCCAGTCGAGTCTTTCTCTTGATCTCGTCACTTGGACCTTCACTCCATCTTCCTTTCATATGAACTGAAGCTTGGGGGGCATGTACCTCGAATTGAGTCACCATGCTGGGGGCATGCTTACTTTTTCAAGCATAGTTTGTTTCCGTTTCAAGCTTGTGTAAAAATGAAACCGGTTTCAAGCATAGTTCATCTTTGTTTCAAGCTTGTGTAAAAATGAAACCAACTTCAAGCAGAGTTTCCTGATTTCAAGCTTGTGTAAAAATGAAACCATTCCCATTTTACCTCTTGTGATTGTCATTTTATCAACATGTTTTGCCAGATGAGCCTTGGTTTTCTCATTCCATCGTCACTATCTGCTTGGTCGATCATATGCCTTCACTTGGTTGTTTTACCTGTTCCCGAGGAACCGCTGTGATGAGTGGTCTTGTTAGCCACCCTCTTGACCTTTATTTGTTCTGAGCAGTTCCACCATTACCGGAACCAGTTGCTACCCTTTATACCACTCGTTCCTCCAGGTGGAGTCATCTTTCAGCTCTTTTCTGACTCTCTAAATATGAAAAGATCGCCGAGGCCCTTGTCGTTTCGATCTCGTTAAAATGGACATGAATCGACATTCACCCGGTATAAGTTTAACCCTTTTTCGGGCCGGGATGGATTGATTACGAAAAAGGAATACCCTAGCCTATTGCGACTAGGAGGTTTTTCTGGATATTGTTTTCTACCTTTTCGGATCTGGGGAACTATTTACGAAAAGGGACCTGTGGAGTTTTCTTTTCCGCTGTCTTTTCAAACTCTCTAAACATGAAAAGACGCCGAGTTCTTCCTTTGTCAGACTCGTTAAACCCTGATGACATTGGATCTAGTCGAAATGACGTTCTCCGAGTTTCTCCTTCCTGGGACTCGTTAAATGCACCAGGATGGATTCGCCCGAAGGGCGGACTTATATCGCAAGCATATGCTATCCCCTTCAAGCTTGTTATTAAAAATAATTGGGGTACTCGCCATAAATGGTGGGGGAAAAATGGAACCATCGTCGTTGTCGTCGGCAGTATGTCGCTCTTGAACATGGCACTTGTCTGCATTCGTGTCGGGTTGGGGACATCTCATCTCGTTGCTTCACTTTGCCTCCACGGGTTTGGGTAATCTCTTTTGACCTCTCATCTGTTCACTGCCTCGTCACCATGACCTCTGATCCGTTGATGTCAAATACTGCCAAGTCCACTGTCGTGTCGTTCATATGTTCAAGAGAAGTTGGCCTCTGCAAATATCAACCTTCCTCTGTTTCTCATACGATCCTGATTCACAACAAAACAATTCACAACAAAAACATCATGTTCCTCTGTCTCGTGTCGATGATGTGGGAATCATTATGGCCCACCTTCGATCAAGGTCACTTCCTGTCGACTTCAACTCATTATCCGGGAAGTTGGTCTAGAGACTCCTGATGGTACCTTGGAGCCTGCATGCCTCAATGGCAGGTTCGTCGCATTCGACGTGAAGTTTACATCATTGACTTCCGATCGAATGATTCTGCGTGTGTTCGACGTCAACTCATTTATTCACACGCCGTAGATTGTACCTGTAGTACCTTGAGGACCATTGTCATTATTGGTGGTTTCTCTCGCGTCTGTTAACAACTTTCATCATTGGCTGGTAATCAGACAATGTTCTTGCATGTTCGACATCAGCTCACATATTCACATGCTTGAACTTGTACTTGTTTGGTCGAGATGGAGCGCAAGACCCTGGATTGTGTCTGTTGTAATCCAGGCCGCGATTGTGGATTATTATCATTATGTACATGACTCACTGATTGGATGGCTGCGACCATACCTGAGTCTATTTGTTTGATCTTAGTTGGATGGCTGCGCCCATACCCCGGATCCGGATTATAGCATACTCTGTTTCGGATGGCTGCGTCCATACCACATATACATCATGTACTTGAGATATCAGTTGTATCTTTCTGCGCAGGTTTTCCGACGGCGGGCCTTCAGTTGAACATGTTCTCGTAAAGCATTTCACCCCTCTCTCTCTCGGGCCTCATACTTTAGGGGGCATCTGTTACACAGTAATTTGTCACCGTCCTTACCATTTCCCATCCCGCACAATGGAGGACCCATTTCGTGACCTGTGAACATTGTCATGCCTTGAAAATATCATCAATGCATCCCTCTAAGCATGAGCTTTATTTTACCTTGAGACATCTCCTTGCAAAAATCATGAAAAACATCCCTTTTATCATTGGCGCGGGCAGGCAGTTCAGTACTCGCGCCAATAGGGAAAATCCTGCAAAGAGGTCGCGCCACCTGGCGCTCTGTCATAGAGCAGCAGTCGCGCCACCCATTTTAGGGAATTTTTTTTAAATATGGATGGCGGAAGTTGAGTTCCAACAAACTCACGAACCATTGCCTATCTTGAGTTGGGAGGTTTGGCTGCGGGAGTTCTATGGAAGGGAAGTGGTTTTGCCACCTTCCATGGAACCTTCCTTGTTGATAGGGCCAATCCCATAATAATAGGGATCCCAACTCCCTCCTTCCCCATCTATAAAAGCTTGCTCAGATCCATGGCAAGCTAGTCTTGAAGTGCTGAAGCTTTGCATCTCCTATTCCCAAGTGCCTTTGTGCCGAAAAGAATCCTTCCTTTCCCTTAAGGCCCATTCGAGCAAGGAGACCATTGTTACGAGACTCTGGAGAGGTTTCCCTTTCCCCCGGCGAGCTTTGCGAGACGTGGACGACCGGAGACCCGCGCGAAGGAGGCTGCAGCGTCAGAACTTGGTTGTAATTTCTATTCGTTTACCACTTTAATAGATGACTATGATTATGGTTCCACTCCTTTTTCCATTATGTTAATGCGAGTAATGTCTTTTCTGACCGATGTTTAGTTACGTATGCTGGTTCCTATGCTTGTTACATCATTGACTTCCGATCGAATGATTCTGCGGGTGTTCGACGTCAACTCATTTATTCACACGCCGTAGATTGTACCTGTAGTACCTTGAGGACCATTGTCATTATTGGTGGTTTCTCTCGCGTCTGTTAACAGCTTTCATCATTGGCTGGTAATCAGACGGTGTTCTTGCATGTTCGACATCAGCTCACACATTCGCATGCTAGAACTTGTACTTGTTTGGGTCGAGATGGAGCGCAAGACCCTGGATTGTGTCTGTTGTAATCCAGGCTGCGATTGTGGATTATTGTCATTATGTACATGACTCAATGATTGGATGGCTGCGACCATACCCGAGTCTATTTGTTTGATCTTAGTTGGATGGTTGCGCCCATACCCTGGATCCGGATTATAGCATACTCTGTTCGGATGGCTGCGTCCATACCATATATATACATCATGTACTTGAGATATCAGTTGTATCTGTCTGTGCAGGTTTTCCGACGGCGGGCCTTCAGTTGGACATGTTCTCGTAAAGCATTTCACCCCTCTCTCTCTCGAGCCTCATGCTTTAGGGGGCATCTGTTACACAGTAATTTGTCACCGTCCCTACCATTCCCCGTCCCGCACAATGGAGGACCCATTATGTGACCTGTGAACACTATCATGCCTTGAAAACATCATCAATGCATCCCTCTGAGTATGAGCTTCATTTTCCCTTGAGACATCTCCTTGCAAAACTCATAAAAAACAGCTCTTTTTGCATTGGCGCGGGTAGATAGTTCAGTGCTCGCGCCAATCAGGGAAATCCTGTAAAGAGGTCGCGCCACTTGGCGCTCTGTCATAGAGCAGCAATCGCGCCACCCATTTTAGGGACTGTTTTTTAAATATGGATGGCGGAAGTTGAGTTCAAACAAACTCACAACCATTGCCTATATTGAGTTGGGAGATTTGGCTGCGGGAGTTCTATGGAAGGGAAGTAGTTTTGCCACCTTCTATGGAACCTTCCTTGTTTATAGGGCCAATCCCATAATAATAGGGATCCCAACTCCCTCCTTCCCCATCTATAAAAGCTTGCTCAGATCCATGGCAAGCTAGTCTTGAAGTGCTGAAGTTTTGCATCTCCCTATTCCCAAGTGCCTTTGTGCTGTAAAGAATCCCTTCTTTCCCTTAAGGCCCATTCAAGCGAGGAGACCATTGTTACGAGACTCTGGAGAGGTTTCCCTTTCCTTGGCGAGCTTTGCGAGACGTGGACAACCGGAGACCCGTTCGAAGGAAGTCGCGACGTCAGAACTTGGTTGTAACTTCTATTCGTTTATCACTTTAATAGATGACTATGATTATGGTTCCACTCCTTTTTCTATCATGTTAATGCGAGTAATATCTTTTCGACCGATGTTTAGTTACGTATGTCGGTTCCTATGCTTGTATCTCGTTTCGTTTCTTCTATGTGTGTTCATCCGCGCAGATCGGGAAGGATTAGGACTGGGCTGTGGTCGAAGGATCTGTGGACACTTCTTCTTCGATCATAGCGTTGGAATCCAGGTAGGCTTCTATCCTGGGGTCTTTTTATTCACAGAATTAGAGCCATACATGAAGATTGTTCGCTTGTTGCTAGACCCCCGTCGGGCTAGTAGGGATCGCCCGTGTCCGGAGGGGATTTACTCTCCTCAACAAATTGGCGACTCCACCGGGGAGCGTCCGGTTTTCCTTGTCTCGTTTATGTCGGTTCGCCTTGATCGTTTTCCTTGCTTGATGAACCTTCTGGGTTGGAGTCTTTCATTATTGTAGCTTCTTGGTTTGCTTAGCTTGCATTGGTCTGCTTTCATGTTGCTAGACCCCTGCTGGGCTAGTAGGGATCGCCTCTGTCCGCAGAGGGGATTTACCTCCTCAACAAATTGGCGACCATACTGGGGATCGTCCGGTTTTCCTTGTCCCGTTTATGATTGGTTCGCTTTGATTGTTTCTCCTTGCTTGATGAACCTTCTGGGTTGGATTCTTTCACTATTTTAGCTTCTTGGTTTGCTTAGCTTGTATTGGTCTACTTTCAGAGTAGCTTGTTTTTTAATTTTTATTGAAGAACTCGACTGGCGCGGTTTTTAACCCGACAGTCGCGCCACTTGGCGCTTGTTGCCTTTGTCTGTCTCGCGCCAATTGGCCTCTGGCGCCAGTTTCAAGTCCACAGTCACGCCACCCCTGTGACTTTTTTTAGTTTCTTCATTTTTTGAGCTTTCTGGACTTGACCAGTACTTTTCTTCTTGATTTCTTGATTGTCTGAGTGTGTTGGAGTCTTGTTTGGCTGGAATTCACCGCTATCCTTTGGTTGTTTGCCTCTATCTGCCGATTTCACGATTTGAGCCCTAGGGCATCTAGTGGCTTAGTGTATCGAGCCCTCCTTGGGAGTTTTGGTGTCTTGATTGTCCTTGTGCAACTTGTTGATTGGTCTCTCGCTTGAATGGGCCCTTAAGGGAAAGAAGGGATTCTTACAAAGACAAAGGCACTTGGGAATAGGAGATGCAAAGCTTCAGCACTTCAAGACTAGATTGCCATGGATCTGAGCAAGCTTTCATAGATGGGGAAGGAGGGAGCTGGGATCCCTATTATTATGGGATTGGCCCTATCAACAAGGAAGGTTCCATGAGGTGGCGAAACCACCCTTTCCATAGAAATGTCTCAAGGGAAAATGAAGCTCATACTCAGAGGGATGCATTGATGATGTTTTCAAGGCATGATAGTGTTCACAGGTCACATAATGGGTCCTCCATTGTGCGGGATGGGGAATGGTAGGGATGGTGACAAATTATCATGGTAACAACTT